>CM040240.1:266340001-266537108 GCA_022545495.1 Chrysanthemum lavandulifolium
TGATCTTCAAGTTCAATCATCCTACGGTCGGAAGGTTGTGAGTCGATGGGAGGCAAGGAGATTGCCTTAATGGTTTTGGGCAGCTCACGGGGTCATCCCAACTTTCGTTGTCATAGAGGGCAAGGTCATCTATTATACCCCATGATTCTTCCGCGGTGAGATCACTAAGTTTTCCACCGACCGCTTGGTCAATGGATCGCTTGGTGGGGAAGTTGACATAATCATAAAAGATTTGGTCTTGGAGCCAAAGATCAATGCCGTGATGAGGAACTTTATGAAGTAAGTCCTTGAATCGAGTCCATGCTTCGTAGAGAGATTCACCTTGACGTTGTTGGAACATCAAGATGTCATTCCTAAGTTTAGTGGTTCTCCCCGGTGGGAAAAATTGAGCAAGGAAGCGAGAGGTAAGATCATCCCAACTTGAGATGGAGACGACGGAAGTCGCTCAAGCCAATTACTAGCTTTGTCCCGAAAGAAAATTGGAAGACGCAGACGCGTGGTCTCCCGAGTAGTAGCATCAAGGTCGATGGAATCGACAATTTGAGGAAATCCTCGATTCGATTTGGATCTTCGGAACGAAGTCCGTGGAATGCACATCCGTTTTGCACCAACCGGATGGTGTCGGATCGCAGGGCCGTAGTTTGGGCTTGGTCGGGAAGCTCAATGGTGTTCCTATAGCCTAAGTGGCTTGGTCTTGAATACTCACCAAGAGTACGGGCTCTTGGCGGGTCAATTGGTGGTGGGTTGATGAATGATGGGTGGTTATCACCTTCCATGATGAAAAGTGATGGGATTACGAACAAAGGTCACGAAGAAGGGGGATAGACTAAGAGAAGGCTAAAAATGAGAAAAAAGTTTACTTGATAGGAATCAAGCAAAGAAACCTAAACGAGGTGGACTACTAACTAGCTATTCTATTCCCGCAGCGCGCCAAAACTTGATAACGCCACACGCGTCGCTCGGGGTCAAAGGAACTTCCTTTCGTCGAAAAGTTTTTCAACACCCCAGGCGGTGAACCTAATCGCTGTAGTGTAGTATTAGGGTAAGCCACGGGTATTGATATCGCTCTCTGGGGAATAGGAATGCTAGTAAGAAGTTACTACGCTAAGGTTGGGGTTGAGGAAGATTATTTTTATCTTTTTATATTTTTTAGAAAATGGAAAGGTACGAATCTCGGGTATTGGATTTGAGGGTTGGTATTGCTACCGATTACTCTATTTATCTAATTTATCTAATCTAAGGTGTATGTAGTCTATGTCTAATTATTGTGTGCACGTATGATAGTTTAAAGATGTGTTTACTTAGGTTTTACTACCCTTAATTATCTCCTATTGGTGGTTGAATTGTCACGCCCTTATTCCTAGTTGCGTTGTGTGTCTAAGGTCGTAGGGTATGCATATGTTCCATAACTCTTTGAACTTACCAAAGGGTCTCGTCTACAAAACCCACTATGGATAATAAACTCTTACTCTAAGGCACTCTTTGGATGGTTTAGCTTACAACTACTCAAGGAGTCATATTCTAAGGTTCACAAAGATTCTATCAAGCATTAAGTACACAATGAATGACCTATCGCATTACTAGATCATTAATCAACTAAGATAAGTGATATGTCCGTAATGTAGGCTTAGGGGTATGTGTATGGATAAAACCTCAATATCGATATCAAAAATAATCACGAAGATAGATTCAAAATTCCTTTAGGAAAAAGAATAATAAATCAAATCCCGTGTGTGATCGTTGATACGGATTAGTCAACCCGAATCGTTTCCCAACGAGGCGTGAATTGCCAACGCTGCTTTTGGTTTGGAATTTAATGCTCGATGTATTGAATTTGTGATTTGATTTTATTAAACTACGGAATAGGGAAAGTAATTAAGGAAATCTAATCTACGGAAATCCTAAGTGCGAGATTAACTAAAAGTAATAAAAGAAACGTAAATAAAACTAACTCATTAATACTTGAAATGATACAAAGAATAATGAAAACAATAATCTAACAGTTCTAATGCTAATATTGCAACTATGATGTATGATAAATTCGAACTTACAAGTGGTCCTAGCCACAATGGCTTGAATTCAATGAAACAAAGGAACCACTAACCTAGATTATCATCAACCCAAATGAATCAAACTCAACCCAATTCCATTTCGTAATTAACCCATTTCCATGATCAAATCAAGAATCGTAACCAATTATTGTATCACCGCAGCTTTGATTGTAATTTATTTTAAGAGTAGAACTGAGTAGAGACAAACTTCACCCACTATAAGCTATAAAGAGCTTATGTAAGCTTAATCAAACAAACAATCCAAATTTTAATGAAGCTCTAAAATGAATTTTGACATTTTTATTATTTTCAAGTATTTTCTATATTTTTTTGAGATTTTTGTTTAAAAGAACAAGTAAGCTGAAAATGGCTTGTGATAAGCTAAAATGAGAAAATGAAATACTAACAAGCTATTTAGAACAATAAAACAGTAATTGAAATTGCTTTAAAAAAAACTGATATTACTTTTATTAATAAGACTTGTGATTACAAAGGAAACTGAAATTTAGAAAATACATAAATGAAAACTAAATATTAAACACTAATAAGCTACTGACAATCTACTCAAATTCTACATGAGATTACAAGTGAAATGAGGAGGTATTTATAACCGAGCTTGAGGCCTTGGAAGCATCTAGAAATCGCAAATGTGTGCTTCTTTGAGTCGTTTTCAACCCTTAGATCACCTTCCACGTATCCCATCAATTTTGAACCCTTGGATTGTATTTTCCACGTAGCTTCGACCAATCACAGAGCAGATATTGAGATGTTGCACACGGATAGCTGACTTGGCACTCCCCATGTGTCAGTTGTGTCAGTGATTGTACGGATTTGCCTTAATTAGGGTGGATTTGCTTAATTGGAAACGGGGTAGTTTAGGGTTCATAAGTTCGGTAAATTGGGGTGAATTTATGGATTGGGTAAAAGTATTTTTATTTGTTTTGACCGGTAATTAATGAGTTGACCGGGTATTTGGGTAGACGGGTGTGGCTTATTTGGGTTTTTTTTTAATATAATTCAACTTTGTTGACCGGGTTATGGGTGGTTTGACCAGGGTCCGAAGTTGGTATACGGGTTGAGTGGGTAGCCGGGTTAAAATAGTTGGATTGGACCGGGTAAGGTATTTTGGTTTGGGCTTTTGGACTATGGTTTAGGATATTTGGATTTAGGATTTATTTAGTAATCCATTTAGAAACTAGGGACTAAAGATGTATTTTCTGAAACTTCAGGGTCCACACATGTAAATCTAAAAATCTCTTTCAAGGGCTAAACTTGTCATTCACAAATAATCCAAGGTGAACTTGTAAATTCGAAACTCAAGGATCACTCTTGCCAAAAGCTCAAAGATGGGGGACTAATTCTGACAATTCTTCAAATATGATCATATCTTCTAAAAATCATCCTCAGAGAATAAAATCTTCACAAATGCACAATTTCGACCTTCCGGCTCAGCTTAAACTCTCTTGATCTCTCGTGCTCGGATTTTCGTCTGATTTGGCTTCTTTTTGTGTGTTTTGACATATCCGTACCTGCACAAGCACAAACTCAAGAAAACCACAAATATTAGCAATAAACGGCTCTTTCTTGGTTATTTTGGGTTATATTTGATAAAGAAATGATATGTGTTTTAGCACATATCAAAATACCCCAGACGAGACCATTGTCGTGTCCTCACGCAATGCAATCAACTCACGCTTCTAAAACCAAGGATTTCAATCTCCTTCTACTAAACCTATGAAGAAGTAGCAAAGATTCCTCAAAAGAGATTAAGAAAGCCTTAATTCTAAAAACGCCCCGTTTACCTTTTTAATTCACATGTATAGATATTACCATTTAACACATTCTGATTATGCTGAACTTTCATGTCGATCAATAACTCCAACATTTTTCAAACGACACGTTAGGATCACGGAGTAGGAAACACAACACAGCGTGAAGTGACCATACGGATAGAATACATCGTCCCTGATTTTTCACAATTCCCAAACTAAGCGTAAAATCGAAATCATTGTTAAATATGACTCTAGATGCTAACACTACCCATGGAAGTTACTTGTGTAATTACCTTTTGCTTCCCATTTTCCTATTTTCCTCTAGATTTTTTATTTTTGTGAGAAATGAATTTCTTCAAATTTCTCGTTTCGATAACTTTTAATCCGATAAAGATATAAAGCTAAGTCGATAATTAGTTATCCATCTTCTCAAGAACCATTGTTCCAAAATGAGGTCCACATCAAGGAATTTTATTCACTTATACTTTTAATTTTTTCATCATTTCATTTTTTTTTTTTTTTTTTTTGCACTTATACTTTTACTTATATGAGCTATGAACTACGGAGCTTCACGGGTAATTCCAAGACTATAGGCTTCATGAAATGAGGATCCCGTTGGCTAGACTAAGACCTCACTCAATCCTCGGCTAAAGATCCAAGGGTCCGATCTCGACACCGCAACTCATAACTTTACTTATTACTTTTCACTTATTACTTGCTTATTTATTTATTACGGATCCTTGATGTGTACCCAATTTTTAAAACAAAGATTCTTTTAAAAGATAAAGAACTAATTATCGCCAAAACTCAACATCTCTAATTATTTTAGACAGATATGGGTGAAACAATTTTGTGGGAACAAAAAGCCATAAGTACCTTCGATGGGCTCTAAAGAGAACCAACTACTCCACGCTTAGCATCTAAACTCATAAGTAACTCTATCATTTCTCGATCTCCAAATTTAAAATCCCAAATAATGAGATCCGCGGATGCTTAGCCGATAATTTTAAGATAATCTATGGTTAAGGAACAAGCTAGGCTCAACACGCCCGGTCAAGTCGAAATTCTATTCCTACTCTCACCAATGGAAAGTCAACAAGGTGTCAAAACATATATTAACTTAGCTAATGCTTCACAAATAATCTCAAGTCTCGCATTTTCAAATCACTTATTAGAAACTAGCAAATTCTTGTTTAAGCTTCGCATATTTAAAATCACTTAGGGAGACTTGCAAATTCTTGGCATTGTGAGCTAGAATCGCATTTTATAGCCTCTTGTCTAAGCAATTAGCAAAGGCTATTTCAAGAAAAACGATATTTAAAGTAACTTCTAAGAGACTAGCAAGAACTTTTCGATCATAAACTAGCAAAGCTTACAAAAATTTAAAATTTTCTCATTTTTGCACAATTTTTCATTTTCTAAGGAAAACGGGTTGCAGAGTACACGACAAAAAATAAGCAAGTGCGGTCAAATCAAATCAAGATTACCCTACCCCAGCACTAGAACGAAACATTGTCCTCAATTTTAAAAGCAAGGGTATCACGAAAATCTAAAAGCCGTTTATTAAGTATGCTCAAAGATAAACGTTAGTCGATAAGATTAAGGATATCGGATTTCCATCAAGATCGATCATGAAACTCGAGTGGAGAAAAAACAAACTTGAGCACGAGAGTCTTCATATCGGGAACATCCTAAACACAACATCACAAACAACCAAACACGAGAAATCAAGAGGCTAACCCCTTCACGCCACTTATTAGAAAAGAGAAGAAGATAGAGATAAGCATGGGGTGCCTCCCACGAAGCGCCATCGTTTTTGGTTACCGAGTCGCTAGCTTGACTCGATCCCAATTCGCTTGTCCTTAGGGAAAGTTTGGAGATCCGGGACAACCATAGATGGAATGTCCCTCCAAAATAATGTTTCACACGATGACCATTGACCTTGAAATTTGGGCCATCGGGCCGAGAAAGCTCTCTGCTCCATACGGGAAAACCCGAGCAACGGTGAATGGTCCCACCAACGGGTTTTGAGTTTGCCCGAGAATATCTTCAAGCGAGAGTTAAAGAGGAGAACTTGATCACCAATGTTGATGTTAGGAATTAGAAATTCCATAGTGAAGAGTCGGTCACCCCAATTATAATCTAGCATAAGTTAGCTCGTAGACATATCGTTATTTACCGCTTTATTAGTCATTATTTAGTTTAGAGCAACACCGTGGAGGAAGGACGGGTCTTTACCCATCAGATGCCTCGATCCACAATCAAGGAGGACGTTTAGTTTGTAATTATATATACCTCTACCTCCCAAGGTAGAGGTTGGACCTTTCATTCATCTTAATCTAACCTTCTATGTTTTCTTTCACTTTCTCTCTAGAAAGGCTCCCACTTTCTCTCTCTAAAACCTCTAAATAATTCGACCATATTATTGTTTGTTGTGTGTTTATGAAATCCAATATGTTACAATTGGTATCAGAGCCATGGTTAGATCATATCGTGCACATCTTTGGATTTCTAGTGGTTTTTAGGTGGTTTTTGAGTTTGAAAAAGTTTAGTGGTTTATGCATCATTTGGTTGATTTCTTGTGGTAAAGCTTGGATTTTGTTAGTACTTTTATGTTTAGAATCATCACAAGTGTTTAGGTTTTCATTTGGTAAGCTTGAATCATCTTGGTTGGGTTGTTTTTGAATTGAAAAGTGATGTTTATGTGGTTTTTCTTGCTAGCGACTTGATATACGGATCTCTTTCTTCGTAGCGACTTGCTTCACAATTTTGTAGCGAGTTACGCTTTGGAGCTAGCGACTTAGACCTAGCGATTATCAAAGACAAGTAGTGGACTCTCCACCACGGTTAGCGACTTGGTGGTAGCGACTTGGTCCAGAGCGAGTTGCTCTTTAGCGACTTGAATCTTTAGCGACTTGGTGGCAATTCTTGCCAAAATTTTGCCAAATGACTTGAGGCTTAGCGAGTTACTACTTAGCGACTTGGGACTTTAGCGACTTGGTGGTGTAGCTAATTAGGTGTTAGCGACTTGGTGCATTATTTTCTAGCGACTTGGTTGATTTTACGAAGAAGAGGTTTGACCAAAGTTGACTTTTACGTCAAAACTTCAAACGGCCATAACTTTTGATCCAGAATCTGCGTTTCAAATGAAATACCACAAAACGACCGAACAGTCGAATATTGTGAGGTTTCACGACGATGTCGTGAAACGAATTTTCGAGGCCCAAATCCCTCCGAAAGGAAGTTATTGAGGTTTTAAGTTTTAGACCCAAAATTCTCTCAGAAAACGTGCATCAACCAATCCAAATCTCAACCAATCAACATTTCACTTTTCCTACGAACAATCTAAAGCCCTATCACACAATCGTCTTTCATTGTATCGATCCATCACCATCTTAACACATTCCATTGGTCATTGCTTAACGGTTTGGTCTTGATTTTAGTAAAATCCCGCTAAAGATTTTATTTCTCGGTTTGAATCATAGACTTGTAAAATCCGTGCATTCTACCACATCATGTCCTACTCTATCGACCCGGTGATTTCGTAAGTACTCAAACCGTATGATGTCAGAGACAACCATGAGAATATTAGCTATACCGATCGAATGCGTATGATGGATTCAATCAATGATGACTTGAGTTCTTCATGCTCGAGTCCAATGAAAAGAATTGCACCGCTTGACTACGTAATGCCATGCAAAAGGAAAGTAGCATTGAACCTTATCATCTACTTCACTCACACCTCATGTTACTCACACCGATAAGAATGGAACGAACATGCATTGCCATTTTCCGTCAAGACTTATCCACATTAACTGAACGTTACTATTGAACTTAGAACAATTAGAACACCAACTTGATAAAGAAAAGGTTCAAAAGGGTAGTTCCAAAGGTCGCACTTCAAGTGATCCACAACCAATTTCGGTCATTCATAAGTAGGGAATTCACATCGATTATGATCAAGACATGATGAAGTGTCTTTCAAGAAACACACCGGAATGGAAATTAGTGTGTTCACAGACACTTATCCATCTCATGGATAATGTGGAGAAGTATATTGAGGAAGTTACTCGGACATATGAAAAGTGGATGAGTGTCCGTGCGATTGAGAGATTGTTGTGATAAGTTGGGTAATGTACCGTTGAAGAATCGGGTGTTCTTGAATGCGTAATGTCCGAGACAACAAATAATGATGAGTCGGGTAAAACACCGGATGATGGATCGATTGGCACCGAATACAGAGGCTCGTAGATTGATAAGCTTGACACATCCAAAGGGTCCAGTTGACTCTTGTTATACATGATGTGGATGCGATATCGCACCGTAAATTAAGCGGTGTCATGTAATGAGGTACCCTTTATCGCTCAACATAGTGCATCCGCTAAAGTACTTAAACAAACCGATCATGATGTTGAACATGACTTTCTCGAATGTTCACATTCGAGGTCGAGTCCGAGATTAAGTGTTTCAAAACAAACAATAAGGTTGATAAAGAGGCTTTTGATGAACTTTCAAACAAATTCTCAAATCTTGAAAACATTGCATTTCACTTGAAATTGCGATACAAAGTAAAGAAGAAAGTTTACAAATTAACAAACCATGTAAAAATCTGAACTTCCCGAATTCCGTGAACTTTTGAAATGAACACTTTGAAAGCTCACTTCAAGACAAAGAATCAACCATCAACAATTTGAAGAAACATATTTCGGTATGCATGTGAAAAGTAATTTGGTTACAAGTAATTACGATGTTAATGCTATTGATGATATTCAAATGAGAAATGATGAATTAGTCGTTTGTGTGGCCAAATTACTAAAGGAAAATGAGTCTTTGAGAAAGAATCACATAGAACTAAGTGACTCACAAAGAAGCTAGAACTAAGTCAATGGAAACAAACTCTTTGATAGCAAAATTGATGATCTCAAAGCTCAACTTCGTGAAAAGAGTTTCGCTATTGTTGCTTTAAAAATGAGCTCGGAAAAACAACAGGAATAGTGTGAACACTAAGTTTTCAAAACCATCAAACTTGGGGAAACCGTTATTAGACATCCGAATGCGTTTAGATCCGAACGACCAAAATTTTCAAAACGCGGTTTGCCTCCCAAGTTGATGCGCAACAAGTTTTGACAAAACCAATACTTCACCTCACTTGCCTAGGAAAATTGATATGAATGACTTGTATAAGAACTCTTATCTTGAAATGGCTAGAAAGAAGGCACATAATCGTAAAGATGGAATTTTAGGTGCAAGACCTAGGATGATGAATTCTTCAAAATTTCAAGGCACCGCTAGTAGTTCTAAACCATTACCTAGGAACACTAATCTAAAGACTAGAGATTGACGACATCTAAGAGTAGTTGCGTTTCGATTAAAGCTATTCCCATAGCAGATCACTCTAAGAAATCTAGATCTATTTCGAATCCAAACAAGTCGCTTGCTCAAAGTGTCCGAAATGTATCTTTAATGCTAATCATGATAAATGTTTCACAAAATCCTCAAGAATGTAAATGCTCATGCAATGGTACAACCTGTTAAGTCTAGGATTCACACTAAGTCATCCATAGTGCAAATGAAGCAAATGAAACCAAAAGCCTCACCTAGATGGTTACCAACTGATAAATCTTTGGAAACTAGGAATAAGGATAAGTCTCTCACTATGCATAAGATGCCTAACAATCCTAGACCTTGCCATAAGTGGATACCATCCGGTAGAATTTTTAAGGATGCTAGACTTAGGTGGATACCTACAGAAAGATGTTTACCAATAGCATTCTCAATGTTGACCGTGAAACCCCAAAGGGTTTGATATCGATGTCACTAACCATAATATATGCAATCAAGTTTGTAATATTAGTGGAGGTAGTCCATACTCGATTGCAGATACTTGATCCTTCAATACATGGATCGGCTTAAAGTATGGATAACAAAAGGATTGATATCTCATAATTCACGGGTTCTAGTTACTCAACATTGATATTCAATCGGCTATGACGCCTGCTCACATCGCCTGTGCCTCGTGACTCCAAAGAAAATAAATGTGTACGCTTCAAGTGCGCATTATCTTATAAAGAAGAGAAATCTTCTTATGACGCCCTGCTCACATCGCCAGCCTCGCTCCTCTAAAGAAAAGAAAAGTGTACGTGTCGCTGCACTTTATCTTCCAAGAAGAGAAATCTTCTTATTATGACCATTCTCATCAACATGCTTCATACTTTTTCCATGCGCTTCACCATCAAGTGAACCGAGCTATCACTGATTGTTTTCTCATTCCACTTGCTCGATTATAATGAAGATGGCGACATCATGTGCTGATTTTGTGGGAGAGAAGTGTGAATAGAACATTCGGATGAATTTCACTTATTTAATCAAGAATGGCAACTCCGTATGCAATTCTTGAGGGGGAGAAGAAGTGTGAAATTACTGCATGGTTGATTGATTTATGAGAATAAATGGTCGAACGGCTCCAAACTCATGTAAGAACCGATCTTCTTCTTATCGGGTCATCGTTACATGGAGTTTCTTCTATGAGCCGTTAGTTGACATCTTCACAAGTTGATATGAGTTTATTGACAAAGTGCTTCCGGTTAATGCTTCACGTGCACATCAACATGATGATTCCGAACAACCTTCTGTTCTTGTTTGATGTGATTGTTTGCTTGGTATTACCATTTCGTGTGTTCGTTGCGGCCCGATTGTCGATTTCCTTGATGAACATCTTTCGCTTTTGTTTGATTGGGAGGATTTTAGTTAAGGGATTTGCAAGATGTAAGTTGATCGGATGCCTTTTGGTGATGTTCTTGTGTTTTGGTGAGTCAAGATGTTAACTATCTATTCCCCAACCGGACAATCTTGAAGAAGGTCGAGTCTCACAATCGGTTCTACATTTTCGCTACATGTTAGAAGACTAAAGACGCGTTGCATTTGATTATCTCAAGACTTCTTCTTAATCGAGCATTTATCAAACAGATTGTCGGTTTAGGGAGAGCACTAATTGGGGAGAGTGAAATGTCGAATTTAATCCCCAATTAGACTTGCTCATATTCTTCAAAGAAGTTGATTCCTACAAGATTACAAGTGTTCTTCTCATTAAGATTTCAAGTATTTGGGCTTATAATATGTTGCCGATTCAAGTGTCAAAACCAAGAAGGGGAAGGAGACACGATCTAAACGCGAGTAAACTTGATGAACTTAATACTTCTAAGTCATTGAAGATATCCCGGAAGACAAATGTTATTACCGCAGAGAAACTCAAGGTTTGACTCATGGCGAGTAAACTTGATGGACTTAATACTTCTAAGTGATTGAAGTTATCCCGGAAAACAAATGTCATGACCGCAGAGAAACTCAAGGTTTTACTCATCAAAGCGCTTAGTGTTCTTATTCCAACGACGTGGGGAAGTGATGTAAATGAAAGTTTCAAGATAAAATAGGTACATCGGTATGTGATGATCTCGATGTTATCGCAATCATCGTGGGAGAGAATTGTGTACATTGGGGCGCCACCGTCTCACTGAGGGCTTAATCGGTGATTCGTAGATATAATCACTTATTCCGGAGTTGACATCCGCAGAGATTGTCATCCGCAGATAATCGATGATTCGCCCGCTTCTTCAATGTTATCGGTTGTTCTCTTTTGGGGAATGTGTATACTTGGTCCTTGAGCTTCATACACGATCATCGTGGAAGAAAGCCATTGTTTACCACAAACATTGGGAGGTGTTTTCCTTCCGGCATGATGTGTATTCGGAGAGTTCTTGGATATTGGTGTACTTGGTTCTTGAGCTTCATACACATTCATCGTGGACGAAAGATGTGAACATTGGGAGTTGTTCTTCATTACCCTCATGATGTGTATTCGGAGAGTTCTTGAGAATTATACAAAGAGACCGACCGCATCAATTCAACTACTAGGGGAATTGTTCTCTTGACACGCTTTTGGAATGGATCACTTGATGTCGCTTGAAAAGGAAATTTGAGAAGATTGTTTTATGTGTGGGATGATACGATGTTGTTCTTCTTGTTGATGATATAACCTCGAACGAAGAATCACGGTGATTATTCTTGAAAGGAGCAATGGATTTATGATAATGGTGTGCTTCTCTGCACCTGGCTAAGGCAAGCTTGAAATAGAGCTTCGATTCTGCTCAGCTATAGGATTTTCAGTTTGGGGGGAAGCTGCCAAAGTCTCACTTTCAAACGTGTCAATTTCTTTCTTCAATGCAAGAGCCCTTGGAAGCTTTGGTGGTGGATGTTTAAGAGATGACGAATTCTATCTTCTACGACGTGCTGCTCGATATCCTTATCTCGGTACTCGTATCATCATCCTCTTTAACTATATCATCTACTCTATCCTTTTATATATTTATCAGAAAACAAAATAGAAAAATATAAAACCAACAAAAGAAAATAGAATATTATATAACCTTCAAAAATCCATAAAAATCAGAAAATTTCAAAAATATCAAAAATATGTTTTCAAAGACATGTCTTCTGGTATCGATAACATCTACGGTCTTAGAAATGTCATTCAATAATGGCACGGGACCATAGATGAAGTTCGATCGAGAGGTGTAAATATTCTTTTCTAAACATGTCTCCAAAAATGGCTTACGCTACTTCGATCGACCGGCTGACCAGCTAAACTATGGCTTGCTATTATTTCGATAGCAACCCGCTTTTAAAGGAAGGAAAGTGTTGCGCTAAACAATTTTTCAAATATTTCGTGCACTTATCCAAAAAACTTTGAGGAAAGTATGTCAAGGATCGTTGCTCCTACACAAATGTTTTTCCGTCTAAAATTCTTCGAGAAAAATATTTGTTGTTTTTCCAAAATGGTGGTAGAATGAGTTGCTTTAACAACAATCAGTTTCAGAGTTTTTTTTTAAATCTGCAAACTCAATCAATGACTTCAGCACTTTTAAACTTTTTACATTTTGAGTCATTGATTGAGGGGGATAATGTTTTCAAATTTATATCATCTAACGGACTTTCTTAATTATCCTACGTGCTTATCTGAAAAAATATAATTGCCTATGTTGAAGGACTAGGTTTCTAGGATATGATTGTTAGGTTTAGATGATTAGAGTTTGAGAAACACATTATTCCCATACCTTAAATGATCTGATTGATATGTTGAATTGACTTTTATTAGTCGATTGCTGTTTGGGTGATGTCGACCACCATATATTTGTATGTGTGTTCACTAACGTATGCAGGTATATTGGTATAAAAGAATGTTCCCGATCCGGATCCCACAATTGAAGATGATTGGATGCCGCAAGGAATGGGTAAATATATCTTGGGTTGACAAATGAAGAAACGGAGCTTAATTGGACTTCTATGAAGAGTTGGCATAAATGCAACGTAAGAGGTCTCACTGCATCAGCAGATGGTTTTCTTCTAAGTGATTGAAGAAACGGAGCTTAATTGGACCTCGGTTGGCATTCAAATGCAACGTAAGAAGAAGTCTCACCGCATATGCACGCTTTTTCTTCCAAACCCTACAAAGAACAACAACGAAGCTTCTCAACCACCTAACATATCTGTGTGCGGGATAATCGTGATGATACCATTTTCTAAAAACTTTGAAAAATATTGTTTTGAAAATGGAAAAATATTGTTTTGAAAATATATTGACTAAATTTTGAAAATCACGGACTTCATTTTATCAAAACTTAAGTCACTCAATCATCGACTCACCGCCATGGTTTGAGGGAGAGTGATTTTGAATAAATTATTTTCAAACAATATTACTTCATAAAAGTCCGTTTGTATGCTAAAATGTGGTGATCTAAAGATTTAATGTTATGTCATGGTATGGTTTTCTTTAAAACTCAAAGATATGTCAAAATGAAATTTTTCTCGTTCTTGTTTGATTGTGAAATTGTTTTATTTTACTTAAAGATCTCTTAAAACTATCATACCGACACTAACAATCTTTAATGTCTAAATTTGGTCCTTATCTATCATTTTCAAAATTAAATCTTGCCACGCCTTTCCCCAAATTTTTCTAAATGACTTAAATCGGTTGGGATCACAAATCTCAAATGGTTTGATATTTCGATCGGGTAGAGATCGTGATTTAAATCTCAATCTGCTTAAATGGAATTGGTTTTAGTCCTTTAAAGGCACTCCCGCCTCCATGTGCCAAACAATTTCATACACAATGCACATGTTGAGGAGGAGGATTTATCCAAAACATGATGAGTATTTAAACCAGCCACATATTCTCCCATGTTTTATAAACCGATTAAATCACTTGGGATCCAAAATCTCAAAGGGTTTGATATTTTTATCGGGGAGAATTTGTGATTTAATAATGAAATTTGATAAAAGGTGATCGTTTAGATTCAATTGTGCAGTCGCTTCTCTCATATGTGCTAAACGCTTTGAATCTCGAAGCACATATTGAGGGGAGCAAAACCATCGAGGTACAAAAGTTTTTAAAAGAGATTATAAAGTACCTTGATTGTGTTTTCAAATGGTTTTCTTAATGGATTTTGTGATTGTGGATGTGCTTCAAAAGAACTCTTGCCTCTATGTGATAAAAATGTTTTCAAATATCCTATGCACATATTGAGGGGAGAATTTACCAATGAAAATCAAATGGCTTTTTCGTATGAAAATTGTGATCAAAGAAAATATTTCAAAGTTCTCTTGCCTCCTTGTGCTAAACAATTTCTAAATCATATGCACATGTTGAGGGGGAGGTTTTCTAAATGATCAAAACTATTAAGGTACAAAATGCTTTGATCTCGTATCACAAGTACCTTGATTGGTTTTCCAAATGATTTTTCATTTGGTTTCATGAAGGAAAGAACAATACCAAAAGACCGACCAATTTACTTTATGCATGGTGTTATAAGGATGGTTAGGTTAGGTATTCGTTCCCACGATCCCGCCAGAGCCGGAGGGATCTACCGAGGACAATCCACTAGATAGTGTAGAGTCCTTAGGTATATTGAAAAAGGAGAAAAGTGAGGAATGGGAAGAGTGCATCGAGACCGAGCTAGTCTTCGAATAAACCCAACAAGGTTCTAGTTATGAAGTCTCGTAAGCAATCAAGGGGTTGAAGAATGAAAAGAAATGAATGATAAAGGGTGAAAAGTAATAGCCTCCAATAATTCAACCATTAGGGCGTAAACCGGGTTCAATACATATGCTACTTGGTTGTTACTAAGGTAACACCGGTATTGAAGACAAGACGTCATGGACCCAAAGGACGATCAAGACTAAACTTCCCAAGCCACTCAAGTTCCTCTTAAAAGGGCTTGTTTCATTCTCACGGGAACCGACATAATCTATCGACTTTCTCTTAGAGATGGTTGATATTGAAGTAGAGACCCTATCCTAGTCTCCCAAGACAGAACCAAATGTGCACTATTGAGTCTAGAGCCAAGAGATCATACACAATATCTCATTAGGACACTAAATTCTTGAAGACTTGTTGTTTCACACAATGTGGAAAGTAAGAATATGTTAAGAGTCCCACGATTATCCTCGAGGTATTGCGGTAACATCCGAGTGATATGAAAATATTCACGATGAAGATGAAAATCCTTCTAGAGCCAACATCAAACAAGCTCTTGGTGGGTGACATGTGAGATCTTCTCGTAAGATCAAACTTGTGACAACCGGATAGAAACGATGGGAGATTCATTCTTGAATCAACCTTGGTCCAGATTGGAATTGACGAATAATTTTGAAAAAAACCATTCGATGTGCAAACCTTCTTTTCACCAAAGACGTCGAATGTGTACTTATGTTTTCAAATTCAAAAAGTATCTCGATTGAAAAAATACTTTTGGAAAACCGCTCGATGTGCGAATCTCTTCTTTTCACTAGCACGTCGAATGTGTACTCTTTTCAAATACAAAAGTGTTTTTGTTTGAAAATTGATCTTTCTCATAAAACCTTGGTTGTATTGCAAAACTCTTTCTTCAAGCAATACACGATTGTTTTTCAAATCATTTTCATCAATCGCTGAATCTCAATTTGTCGTTCACTCACTCCGTGTTGTCTTCTTTGAGACGTTCGGTTTGAGAACGGCTAGAACAAATTGCGAAACCCCGTCAAGGAGATTATTAGGAATCCTACCGATCACAGCGGTGATTTGTATCGATCAACGGGAACCGTGGGCGTGTACCTCAATTCAACGAAGTGATCAAAGACACTTTCGTGTTTTATTGCTAATCGTTGTTTGCGGTACATTTGACGGTTGCGGTGATCGTAATCGAGCGGTCAATCCAAAGCCGCATGCTCACAAAGATCCACACTTAATTGAAGAAATCATGACCGGTGCATATCTACATAACCGGTTCGATATTTTATACTATGCTTCGCTACGCTACAAATATCATGAACCAAAGAAGCTTCCGCTACTCGATGGAAAGATGTCATGATCCGTAATGTGTGAGCATGTCGGTCCAAAAGTCACAAATTCACATGATGGCAACACAATAAAGGGTGATCCAAGATTTATCGTGGTCGATGATCTCTATGAAAGCTCAAGATCATCAATGATGTGGATCGGTTCAAAGACCTCCACTTAAAGTACAAAGTTATCGGACTTTAAAGTATCACCGCAAAAGCACAAAGATGCAGATGTTGAAGAATTAATGTCTACGAGCTCAAGATCAAGATTAAATAGAATGCTAGGATTCGAAATGTAAAATATGGGGTGACCTCCTTAGGGAGATTGTTAGGAATTAGAAATTCCATAGTGAAGAGTCGGTCACCCCAATTATAATCTAGCATAAGTTAGCTCGTAGACATATCGTTATTTATCGTTTTATTAGTTAGTTATTTAGTTTAGAGCAACACCGTGGAGGAAGAACGGGTCTTTACCCATCGATGCCTCGATCCACATCCAAGGAGGACGTTTAGTTTGTAACTATATATACCCTCTACCTCCCAAGGTAGAGGGTTGGACCTTTCATTCATCTTAATCTAACCTTCTATGTTTTCTTTCACTTTCTCTCTCTAGAAAGGCTCCCACTTTCTCTCTCTAAAACCTCTAAATAATTCGACCATATTATTGTTTGTTATGTGTTTATGAAATCCAATATGTTACAGTTGAAAACGCGGTTTTTGATTTTAGCATCATGAATCCTCTTAGTCTTCTCTTTGAAAATCAAAGAATTCTCGTAGGCCTGATCCCTAAGCTCATTTAATTCATTCAATTGAACTTTTGGTGATCACCATGGTCTTAAGATCAAAGTTTGCATGTTTCAAGGCCCGAATGCCTTATGCTTGAGCTCGATGGGCAAGTGACAAGCTTTTCCATACACTAACTTAATGGGGTGCACCATGGGTGTCTTGTAAGCGCAAGCGGAAAGCCCATAATGCATCATCTAACTTATCGCCCATGAAGCTCGATTTTCTCCTACGGTCCTTGCTAAAACTTTTCAAACCACGATTTGAGACCTCAACTTGTCCGCTCGTTTGCGGGTGATATGCGGTAGAAAGACGATGGGTAACTCCATATTTAGACATAACTTTAGCGAATTGTTCATTACGTAAATGGGTACCGCGATAATCGATGATAGCACGAGGTGCTCCGAATCGGAAAACAAATTTTCAAGAACTTAACTACCACTCAAGGCCATTGGTGGGGCGCGCCTTCGCTTCAACCCATTTAGACAAGTAGTCGACGGCCACGAGGATATACTTATTACCCCTAGATGATGGAAATGGTCCCATAAAATCGATGCCCCACACGCCAAAAATCTCACAAACTTGAATAGCATTTTGTGGCATTTCATCCTTTGCGAAATTTTCCTTGACGTTGGCAAGAATCACAAGATTTAACTAAATCATGAGCATCTCGATATATGGTAGCCAATAAAACCGGAATCAAAATCTTCTTAGCGGTGTAGCTTGCACCATGATGGCCACCAAGGGTCCGTTATGGCAAGCATTGAGAATATCAAGGGCCTCCGCCATGAACACACCGCGGATTACTTGATCTCGCACAAATCTTAAACAAGTAAGGATCGTCCTAGAAATAATGCTTAACATCTTTGAAAAACTTTTTCTTTTGTTGGGACGACATCCCTTTCACAATGAAATTTCCCGCATGGTAATTTGCAAAGTCGGCAAACCATGGGGTGTTCGGGTCTTTCTTAGCAATCATCCCAAGTGTCTCAAGAGGAAATGTTTCTGTAATCTCCTTTTCTCGAGCACACTTTGATGGGGATTCTCAAGTCTAGAAAGGTGATCGGCAAGAAGGTTCTCTCTCCTTTTTGTCAAGAATAGTAACATCAAACTCTTGAAGGAGGAGAACCCACGGAAGTAATCGTGGCTTAGCATCTTGCTTTGCCAAAAGATACTTAAGGCGTAATGGTCGGTATACACTATGGTCTTCGACAAGACAAGGTAGGGTCGAAATTTCTCGAAAGCATAAACAACGGCCAATAATTCCTTTTCGTGAGTCGTGTAATTGTGTTGGGCCTCGCACAATGTCTTACTCGCATAGTGTATGGGTTGAAAATGTTTTGACTTCGCTGCCCCAAGACCGCCCCAATTACGTAATCACTTGCATCACACATAAGCTCAAAGGGCAAATCCCATCGGGGCAACTAAGATCGAGCCTCGCTTAATTTCTTTTGAGAAAATTAAATGCTTCAACGCATTCATCGGTGAAGATAAACGGAGCATCCTTTTCAAGGAGATGGGTCGAGGCGGGCTATCTTAGAGAAATCTTGGATGAAACGGCGATAGAAACCGCATGACCCAAAAACTCGTAATACCTTTGACGGTAGTGGGATGAGGAGTTTAGCTATAACGCCGACTTTAGCTCGGTGACCTCAATCCCGATTTTGAAATCTTATGGCCGAGGACAATGCCCTCTCGAACCATGAAATGGCACTTCTCCCAATTCAAGACCAAATTGGTGTCTTCACACCGTAAGCATGTGGTCTAGATGAGAGAGCAAGACGTGAAAGAATCTCCATAAACCGAGAAATCATCCATAAAACTTCCATAGACTTTTGATCATGTCATGAAAATAGCTATCATGCACCTTTGGAACGCTCCAGAGCATTGCATAAACCAAACGGCATTCGCTCGGTAAGCAAACGCTCCATAAGGGCATGTGAAAGTCGCTTTCTCTTGATCATGCGGATCAATCGAATTTGAAAGTAACCGAAAACCATCGAGAAAGCAATAGAACTCATTCCCCGCTAAACGCTCGAGCATCCGATCCATAAAGGTAGCGGAAATGATCCTTTCGTAGCATCATTCAACTTTCGATAATCAATACACACCTCCATCCGGTGACGAGGCGTGTGGAAATCAATTCGTTATCTTCATTGGTAACGACGGTCATCCCTCCCTTCTTTGGGACACAATGGATGTGGCTAACCGATGAGCTATCGGAGATTGGATAAATGATTTCGCGCCGAGGAGTTTCGAACTTCCTTTTTATAACCTCATGAATTTTGGATTAACCCTACGTTGTTGTTGAATAACGGGTTTACAATCGCCTTCCATTAAAATCTTGTGAGTACAAAACGAGGGTTTATGCCCTTAATGTCGAATTTGCCAAGCGATGGCACTCTTATGTTTTCAAGAATATCCAAAAGTGCGGTTTTCTCCTCATCTTTTAAGTTTTTAGCAATGATGACGGGAAATTTGTTCGGTTCTTCAAGAAAAGCATATTCAAGATGAGGAGGTAAATCCTTGAGCTCGGGCTCCGGAGGTTTTTCGTTAGACATTTGTACTTCTTTGATTTCTTCAATCGTAATTTCTTTCGGAGGGAGTGACGGTAATGGATCTTCATTCAACAATTGCTCAAGATAAAGGATATCTCCCTCCGAATCATAAATACCATCATCAATTCCCGGTGGAATCAATTCATCAATAGCAAGAAACTCATCGATCTCTTCCAAAAGGAAATCACCTCCCTCAAATGGAGTGAGAGAAGGAGAAGAGTCGGCAATGATTGGTTCAGAAGGTGAATCAGAAGAAGTAGAATTTTTAGCAAAACCGAGAACTTCTTGAGCGCATTCTCACAAGAAACATCAATAACGCCGATTCGATTGATGGAAGCATCGTCGAAATTTGAGGAGTACCGTCGCTTGATTAATGTTGAATGTGACGGCTTCTTGAATAACTCGTAACGTAATCTCTCCTTCGAACACATCAATTAAGGCACGACCGGTCCTTAAGAAACATCTCCCAAAAATAATGGGTACTCGAGGGTCGGCATCAAAATCTACCACAACAAAATCCGCGGAAAATAGAACTCCCCACTTTGACAAAGACATCCTCGGCTATACCTTTGACGGTCGTAGAACGATCGGCTAGCTCGAGGTCATACACGCTGGGGTAAGTGGGGCAATGAAAGCTTTTCAGATTGAGTTTGGCATTAAATTAATACTCGCCCAAGATCGCCAAGCCGGAGCATTGAACAATTCCTTGAAAATCACACGGAATGAGGAATTTGCGGGGTCACCTAACTTTTCGGAAGTTTCTTGAGGATAACCGCCGAACAATTCTCATTCGTAGATGTCGAGAAAGCTCATATAGTTTCTCCTTATTCGTAAGCAATCCTTAATCGTAGAAGCAAGTTTGGGCATCAAGAGAAGGGCATCCAAAACCGATCTCCACATTCAAGTCTTTGAAGATTTGGAAAACGTTTCCATTTGATGATTCGACTTCTTACGAAGAGTTTGATCTTTAAGACGAGACGGATATGGGATAGACGGTTTCGGATTAGCTTTCTTCACATTAACGGAGCATCTTCTGCTCGAATCTTGGACAACCGTGGGTTGAACATTCACAAGACTCCCTTTATTAGTAGGAAGCACCGGGTCCTTTGTCACCCCGGTCTCACGGTCTACCACACGAGACGGAGAAGAAGAATTAGTGGTAGGAACCGAGGGTCCATCGTAAGCAACACCACTTGGTAGTGATCGCTTTCATGTCACCTCTCGGGTTAGGAATCGTATTATTGGAAGAGAACCGAACCCGAGGGTTGAGAATAAGTAAGTAGACGGTTGATTGGCTTGAAAGAAACTAGCCATCATATTCCTTATTTCACCATCCGCTTGTTACTCGTAGCTTCAATTTCCTTTTGAAATCCGTCCTCATGCCGTTAATTTGAGTTTGCAAATTTTAATGGTGTTGTCGGAGTTCTTCATGTAAGTTAGAAAATCGTTATTTGGAGCAACTTGATGAGAAGATTGTTGATATTGCTGTTGAGGAGGAGGTGGTTGTTGGTAAACTTGAGGTGGAGGAGCTTGGTAGTGTTGATTTCCATGATTAGCTCCTCGGTTTTGATTGTTGTTACCATTGAAACGGTTTAGATTATGGTTTTGTTGTTGAGGTTGGTTGAAACCGGGAGGTCCGAGATAATTGTTTGAACGGTAGCTAAGAAGATTTCGATCTCCTTGCGGTTGATTGTAGTTCCCTGTAGCAACATAAACATTCTCATGTGCGTATCCACCGATGGCTGGGCACTCGGAATAAGAATGTGGACCTCCACAAGTCTCACAAGTCGGGTGTACCGCTTTCACTTGTTGATGTTGATTCTGATTATTCATTTGGTGTATCCTCAAGATATCGTCCATCTTTTTGTTTAGAGTAGCTATTTCGAGAGAAGAAGACGTATTTGATTGAGACGATTCACCCTTTGCGGCGGTAGAATCCCAATAATTATGATGAGCGGTCATGTTCTCAATAAGATCGTAGCATTCCTCGGGACGTCTTTTCATGAAAGTTCCACCGGCAGCAGCATTGATTGTATCACGATGTCTCAACGTCAAACCATTATAGAACGATCAATTTGAGTGACAAGCAACATGTTGTGATTTGGACATCGATCAATTGCAAGCTTATATCGCTCCCAAGCTTCAAACAAAGATTCGTCGGGATATTGTCGGAAATTACCGATATCGCTTTCTCAACTTCGTCACCATCGATGGTGGAAAGTACTTTGCCGTAAACTTCAAACCATTTCCTCGAAGGTATGAATCGAATTCTTGAGTCGATCAAACCAAGAAGTGGCATGATGAGTCAAAGAGTATGGGAAAAGATAGAGACGCAGAGCGCCATCGGAGACCCCATTTTGTTTCATACTCGAGTGACGGTTAAAAATTTATCAAGATGCTTGTTTGCATCGTCATCGGCAAACCATGAAATTGACAACTGCTTTTTACTTGTTCTATCATATGATGTTTCAAGCTAAAATCGGTAGCTTGAATATTAGTCGGTGCAATGGGTCCTCCCTCCCATACATTGTAGGTTGACATAGCTCCTCCATCGCTCGGAGATCGGGAGCTACATTTTGATTTACGGAGGAGGATTAGGACCGGGTTTGGTGGTACGTTGGCGAACCATGTTACGTAACTCGGCACGCTCGATTCTCGATTCAAGTCGTCTTGATCGAGAGCGAAAAGCATGCACTTAAAACCAAGGCAATTAAAAGAGACCGTATTCGAAAACACAAAGAACTTAACCAATAATCCCAAGTGAATAAATCACCTCTATAAGACAAACGCAAGCGGCGGAGAAGCTTTGTAGGTCGTGAAGCTTATTAAAACCCGCTTCTTTTCACCGCAATTTAATGTCGGTAGTCCTTATACCCACCACACGCTTTGTTTATCCGATAGAAATAAATCAATTCACAAGCGACACAAAGGCAAGTTTTTAATCTTTAGTTCGGTAACTTATTAATGATAACACCTCCGTTGAGAATGTTATATAATTGGTGTCTTCTATTTATTAGCAAAACACAAGAGAAAATCTTTTGTATTTTTAATATGATATATATATACAAAGAAAAGGAAAATATTTTTTACTTTTTGATTTTATAGAAAAATAGTAACTTCACGAATGAAGGATCTCGAGTCACTAATCGTCAAACCTCTAACGATATTGTCGCGACACAACCTCCAATGCGCGCCAAAATTTGATATGTCCGTAATGTAGGCTTAGGGGTATGTGTATGGATAAAACCTCAATATCGATATAAAAATAATCACGAAGATAGATTCAAAATTCCTTTAGGAAAAGAATAATAAATCAAATCCGTGTGTGATCGTTGATACGGATTAGTCAATCCGAATCGTTTCATAACGAGGCGTGAATTGCCAACGCTGCTTTTGGTTTGGAATTTAATGCTCGATGTATTGAATTTGTGATTTGATTTTATTAAACTACGGAATAGGGAAAGTAATTAAGGAAATCTAATCTACGGAAATCCTAAGTGCGAGATTAACTAAAAAGTAATAAAAGAAACGTAAATAAAATGCAACTATGTCTAATCTATATCCTAAAAATGCCTAAAATTACTTTTACTCAAGAAATGCAAGTTGAAAACTATTTATGAATTAAAACTATTTTTTTTTAGGATTTTTCTGGATTTTATTAGAATTAAAAAACTAATTATTAACTTTTAAATCTAAGTTAAAATACTAAAAATTATGAAAATTAAGGGGAAAATATGAAACTATTTTTATAAAATCTAAAATATCCTAAGAGAATTTTCAAAACTATTTTTTTATTTTTCTGATTATTTATCTATTTTCTACAAATTTAAAACTATTTAAATCTAATTAAATGGCTAAAAATTACAAAATAAGTTAGGAAAAATCTAGAAAAATTATTTTTTTGCTTTTTGTATTTATCTTAATTTATGAAAATTGAAAAAATATTTTTTGGAACTTTTTCTGATTTAATTGCAATGAAAGCTATTTAAAAATACCTAAAAAAACTGTTTTAAATTGTGAAAAATACTAAACAGTGATGAAAATTTATGAAAAATTCAGCAAAAGTCTAAAATATTATTCTAATCTTTGGAAAATTATAAAAACTATAGCTTATGTATGAGAAATGAGAGCTGTAGTGTAATCTGATTAAGAATAAGCTCTTTAAAATAAGCAAATAAGCTCTTAAATGCACCAATTGATTACAGAAGCTAGATTATACTATAACTACTCTAGAACAACTAATTCAAGCTAATCCTAACACCTAATAAGCAATCTACCTAGTTTTAAGCTAAATGATTCTAACTAAATTCAGCTCTTAACCCTTATGTTTGAGCTTATCCACAGGCTTATTCAATAAGCCTATGTGTAAACCGATATGTGGTTCTCAAGACCACCAACCAAAGAGTAGTTATGCCAAATTTCGAGATCAAGACAAGCTCAAATGAAGCTAATACAAAGCTTAGAAAGTTTGATGAAACCGATTTTGACAACTTTGACTTTTGAAAGCAGCTTTTGGTAGTTTGACTAATTTGAGATTTGAGATCAAATGATGAACCGAAATTGATGAATTATGTTGAAATGAAGCTAATGCAAGCTAACTTATCTATTACTACACCTATATGCTAGATTTCACTTACTTATTCAAACAGATATGACTTCATGATCAGTTGAAATTAAATTTTGACTTAGAATGAAAATGGATGCAAAATAAGGACAGATATGAATGCAATAAACTTTAGCAAGCCTAAAGCAACTAAACTATTCCAATGTTCTAACCTCTAGCACAGTATTAACCACTGATCCAAACAGTAGTTTAAGGACTGATATGCAATTAAAACATTCTAAAACTAACTTATGAGCTAGGATAACTATCAAATCAAATCTAACTAACTCATTAATACTGAAATGATACAGCAATAATGAAAACAATAATCTAACAGTTCTAATGCTAATATTGCAACTATGACAGAAGTGATAAATTCGAACTTACAAGTGGTCCTAGCCACAATGGCTTGAATTCAATGAAACAGTGAACCACTAACCTAGATTATCATCAACCCAAATGAATCAAACTCAACCCAATTCCAAATTTCGAATTAACCCACTTCCATGATCAAATCAAGAATCGTAACCAATTATTGTATCACCGCAGCTTTGATTGTAATTTATTTTGAGAGTAGAACCGAGTAGACAAACTTCACCCACTATAAGCTATAAAGAGCTTATGTAAGCTTAATCAAACAAACAATCCAACAATGAAGCTCTAAAATGAATTTTGACATTTTTATTATTTTTCAAGTATTTTCTATATTTTTTGAGATTTTGTTTAAAAGAACAAGTAAGTCGAAAATGGCTTGTGATAAGCTAAATTGAGAAAATGAAATACTAACAAGTGAAAATGGCTTGTGATAAGCTAAATCACGACGGCTACTCTTTTATAACTTGACGTCGTCACTTGAAAATAGGAGTTTTGGCTTCGTCCGTCACAAAGATCTTCCGACGGCGTAAGTAACACCGACGCCACCTTATGTTTTCAAGACTTTGAGTGTCTCGATTATGACTTTGGCCATTTTCTTCAGATAATCGCCTTTTCGTCCAAATAAGTGCCATTCTAGCATTTTGCCTTCAAGAGACCTAAAAAGTGAAAAGGAACGATATTAAGCAATAACGGATACAAAGTGATCAAATAAGGGCTTAAATGACCCCTTAAAAAGGTACCTTTTAAAACCTTATCAAATATCCCTACACTTGGTATTTGCTTGTCCTCAAGCAAATGTGCTTTTAGCCAATTAATTTATAAGTTAGAGGTCATGAAGCATTCGTTCAAAATGGTCCACAACACATATAAGCCCCGCAAAAGTCATAACAAGCATAGAAATTACATACTAGCACCTCACATGGGGTGTTTGGATACTCACATCTCTCTCGGGTGTATATGAAATATAACAAGTTGGAAATGGAAGATAAACACTCATTAACCGGTCCTAGTACATAGATTACCATAGGCTTGAGAATAGATCAAACCTCCATCGCTTTGGCGTAAGCACCTAGGAAAGACTATCAAAGAGGTCTTTAAAGGTTGTAATGTTAGGCTTACGGTAGGGAAATAAAGGGTTTGGTGGGATAGGCTATTTAGTGGTGGCAAGTCAAAAATCTCTTATGTTACAAGCATACGAAGAATGGCGTTGCTAAGCCAAGACTCGACACTCTAACTCTAGCTAACTGAAATAAACAAACATAAATTTAAAGGATAGATGTAGGATGGTAGCCCGTATGTTTTTTTTTCACTCTATTTTTTTTCTTTTTTTTTTTCGATTTTTTTTTCATACACTTTTACTCTACCATCCTCTACGGTAACATCAAAATGATAGGGACTCTATGGAGTAAGTCCTTGAATCGAGTCCATGCTTTGTAGAGAGATTCACCTTGACGTTGTTGGAACATCAAGATTTCATTCCTAAGCTTAGTAGTTCTCCCCGGTGGGAAAAATTGAGCAAGGAAACGAGAGGTGAGATCATCCCAACTTGAGATGGAGCCGTGGGAAGTCGCTTAAGCCAATTACTAGCTTGGTCCCGTAGAGAGAATTGGAAGAGACGCAAGCGTGGTCTCCCGAGTAGTATTCACCAAGAGTACGGCCTCTTGGCGGGTCATTTGTAGTGGGTTGATGAGTAGTGGTTAATTATCACCTTCCATGAAGAAAAGTGATGGGATTACTAACAAAGATTACGAAAAAGGGGATAGACTACAAGGAAGCTAAAATGTGAAAAAGCTTACTTGATAGGAATCAAGCAAGGAAACCTAAACGAGGTGGAAATCTAACTAGCTATTCTATCCCGGCAGCGCCAAAACTTGATACGCATACAACGCATGTTCGGGGTCAAAGGAACTTCCTTTTAAATCGAGCAAGTTTTTCAACACCCAGCAATGAACCTAATCGTTGTAGTGTAGTATTAGGGTAAGCCTCGAGAATTGATATCGTTCTCAGGGAATAGGAATGCTAGTGAGAAATTACTACGCTAAGGTTGGGGTTGAGGAAGATTATCTTTTATCTTTTTTATATTTTTTAGAAAATTGAAAGGTACGAATCTCGAGGTATTGGATTTGGGGGGTTGGTATTTCTACCGATTACTCTAATTATCTAATTATCTAAACTAATGTGAGTGTAGTCTATGTCTATTGTTGTGTGCTCTTATGATGATTAAAAATGTGTTTACTTAGATGCTATTACTCCCTAGTTATCTCCTATTGATGGTTGAATTGTCACGTCCTTATTCTTAACGTGTTGTGTCTTCTAAGGTCGTAGGGTATGCGTTTTTCCCTAAATCTTTAAGTCTACCTTAAGGTTATTGCCTACGAAATCTCTAGGATTCATAAACTAACTCTAAGGTTATCTTTGGATGTTTAGACTACAATAACTCTAGGTGATTATAAACTAATGTTCACAAAGATTACTCAAGCATCAAAAACACAACGGATGACCTATCGCAATACTAGGTCAATCACAATTAAGATAAGAGACAACCAATCAATATTCAATACCTATGTTTCATAGATCTAAGAAAACACACAAGTAAATTAGTTTGACATGGAAAACATGCAAGCATACACACAAACAATTGAAGACATAATTGAATTAATGAAGTAAATCACTTATCTTGTTGTAAAATAGGGTATGGAACCCTAAGATATCGCCTAAGACAACCTATGTTCGGTTTAGGTTTTACTCCACAAAACTACCTCTCTCAAATCTCGAAAATTCAATTCTATATATAGAGTTACAATATGCGACGATCGCCACTCTTTATTTGTGACGCCGCCGGTCGCCGCCATTAGGTTTTCGTCTTGGCCACGTCAACTCTGTGACGGCGTCACCTTATGCTTGTGACGCCGTCGGCTTCAACCTCTGACGCCGTCGGGATCCAAATCTAAGCCGTCTGAGTTGTGACGCCTACTCTTTTAAACCTGATGTCGTCACTTGTAAAATAACAATTTGCTCTCTGAGTCGTCTCAAGGTGTGTCTCGACGGCGTTGCAATTAAGCTGTGACGCCGTCCCCTTCAATTCCAGCAGCTTGAGTGTCTCGATTCTTGACTTTGGCTATTTTTCTTCATATAATCGCGCCTTTTCGTCCGAATAAGTGTTATTCCAGCAATTTGCCTTCAAGGGACCTAAAAAGTGAAAAAGAACGAAATTAAGTAGTAACGGATACGAAAGTGATCAATTAAGGGCTTAAATGACCCCTCAAAAGTGTACATTTTAAATCCTTATCATGTGTGTAGTGTGTGTGGTTTTATGAAGAAGATGGTTTTCTTTTTTTTATTTTTGTTTTAAGTGATTAATAAAATGTATTTATGTATTTTTGTTAGGAAGTGATAACGCTTTTTTTTTTTTTTTTTTTTTTTTTAACTTTTTTTAAAATATATTGTATTTCAATTTTCTTTTAAAAAATAAATTTAGTTTAGTTGGAAATTTGAAAAAAATAAATAAAGTTGTAGTGGTGGACCCCAAATGAAGAGGTTAATGTTTGTTGTGAGTGAGGGGAGGTTAGTTGTGGAGGTTTGTTATGATGATTTGGCGATGACGTGACAGTGATGAAGCCTCTTCACCACACCTTGTGCTCTTATATCTCTTCTCTACTATTTATAAAGAAAAAATGGTCTTCTTTGAAAGTGGAAAAATGAATTTTGGTCAACACTTTAAAACTGAATTCGGTCAACTATTGTGGTGAGAAAGGAAACTATGACGTTTAAATGGAAACTTTAAAACCTGTATTCAACCATGCCTAGGCGTTTAGATATAAACTTTAAAAGTTGTATTCAACCATGACGTTTAAAGGAAACTATTGCTAATCTCGGAGAGATTAATGCATCCTCTTACTAAAATGCAAAATTGACTCCAACATACTATATTTACATGAATGCTAATCTCTGAAATTATATGATACAAAAGTGAAAGGTTGAGACATAAATAAGAAAGATAAATGTTTGTATTCGCATTTTTGTATGTGCACTAACTATTTATGTACTACAACTCTCTATGGACACAAAAAAATGGTGTTAATTGCTCATTCCAACAAAAATGACGTTATTGTTATTTTAATATTAATTGATTAATGAAACTTACAAAAATGCTATAAAAAAAGACAATTTTAAATACAAAACAACGCTATCGGAAAAACAATATAATCATTTAAAATGAATTCCTTAACGCTTAAAACACTGATTCATGAAACAAACTTAATCGCCACTAAAAGTTTGTCAAAACTAGACACCGCTACCGCTAAACGCTAATACTCGTCTACTTTAAATAATGTGTATATGGAAGAAGCTTGTTTTGTAAGATTAAACTTTGTAAAAAGATTTTGCTATACTATTCTGTAATGTACTAGTTGAATTTTTGTAACTTTCTGTTGACTTGCTTAGTTACTAGTGTCTGGGTTATAAGGTATGATGTAGACATCTATCAACGGTTACAACTTACAACCATGTAGGTAAAAGAAAGGTACCTAGGAAGGAAACAAAACAAATTCACTTTGAAAAAATGAACAAGACTATAGAAACAATTTTTTTAAAACATACACATGTAACAAAAATCATACGTAATGAAAAAAAAGAAGTTTAAACTATGCCTTTAGACCCGCCCTAATTACGAGTAAAAAGGCTCGAGCATAATAGACCACAGATCAGACCGATAAATCAGACCAAAACGAATCAAACCAAACATATTTTGGTCCGATTCTCGGTCCACCCTTTTTCTCATATACGATATTTAGCCCCGTTCAGCTCGGTTTGGTCTTACGCAAAACCAACAATTATACTTTATTAAATCAGACCTATACGACGAATCGAACAGGACTAACCTAAACATGAACCGAAAATTTTGGTCGAGTCCCCAGTCCGATATTTTAGACCTAATCAATTTTCAATCCAGCCTGATCTTAACCGGTCCGGTCTAGTTTTCGAACCATGATTAGCCTTAACGAGTAGTGTCCTCAAGAAGCACAAATATACTTTATTAAATCAGACCTAATAGACGAATCGAACTGGACTAACCTAAACATGAGCCGAAAATTTTGGTCCAGTCCCCAGTCCGATATTTTAGACCTAATCGATTTTCAATCCAGTTTGATCTTAACCTGTCCGATCCAGTTTTAGACAATATCGGTATAACAGTAGTGTGCTCAAGAAGCACAACTACACAAGGATACATTTTGCCAACCACTCCAAACCCAAAGCCCCAAATCTCCAACTCCCCACTATAAAACCCCAAAACCCTCCCGCTCACACTCTCCTTTCCCCAAATTTCAAAACCCTAAAAACCAAATCAAACCCCAAAATCAAAATGTCAATCAACTTAACACAAGGATCAATCCCACAAATCTCAAACACCGATACCAAATCCAACGAATTCAAACCAATTGTCCAAGTATACGATGTCCGTCTCGTCCAATCGCCAGCCGGAGGCGGTGGGGAGAATAACAGTAAGGAGCGGTATCGCGTGTTGTTATCGGACGGTGTTTGGCATCAGCAAGGGATGCTTGCTACTCAGCAGAATGAGTTGGTTAGGAATAATCAGCTGCAGAAGGGGTCTATTGTTCTCTTGACTGATTTTGTTTGTAATATGATACGCGACCGAGTGTAAGCGTCTTTTTTCGCCCCATTTCGTTATTTCTCGATTTGACTTTTTTTTAGTTATTAGTTTTGTATATGTGTATATGACTTGTTACAAAATTATTTAGCGCGTGTTAGTCTAGTTTTGTATAGATTTAACATTTCTATATGCACGATAGGATGTAAGTGTTTCGTTATTTTTTTTATTTTTGTTTATAAAGTAATTGTTATATATATCTCCGTCCCATAATAATTGTCCATTTTGACTTTTTTGAGTCTTTTTTGTTCAACTTTGACCATTAATATTTTTATTTGTGTTATATAATACTTGATGAAAATTATACCAAATGAAAATACATTTAAAACCCAATCTATTTATATATTTTTTATCAAGTATTATATTAAACAAATAAAATTATTTATGGTCAAAGTTGAATAAAAAAGACTTAAAAAAGTTAAAGTGGACAATTATTATGGGACGGAGGTAATATAACATTTAAAGATTGTAATCGTCAATGTGTGCTAGCGTTGATCTGGAATACGATTTAAGGTTAAGTGTAAGTATATATGAATTTGATATTTTTGTATGTTAACGTTTTAAGAATGTAATAGCGAACGTGTTTAAGTGTTGATTTGTAATACGTTTCATGGTCACCTGTTTCTTGAAATGATTTGATTTTATATCAAGTTTTTGTTGTTAAAGGTTAGGATTATACATTTATACGAGTATATGTATTTTGCAGTTTTTATATGTTGGTTTAAGTTTCTAATATTTAAGTGTTTATTGATTTCTATGTATTGTTTATATGAATAGGTTTTGTGTATTGCTATGTAAAACCTGCCACTATACATGAATTTGACATTTTCTTATTATAGATTTAATGTTTTTGGAGCGTTGTTGTTGTAGAGTGTATGTGTTTGTGGATCTTTAGTGTGTTAATTTGTAACTGTTTACCAGTTATGAACAAAGATATAAAAAATGACCGAGATGTAAAGAAAAGTACAATGGCTAAAACAGGATGGACTAAAAAGTATGTTGGTGTTTTATGAAAATTTAAATAGAGGTGTTTCGAAGTATTACAGAAGCTTTAGTTTTCAGTATTGTTAAGGGTAATAATGTGTTTTATTTGTGCGCCAGAAGTATGATACATAATTGAAAGTCGATCATGTGTGTCTTTAGATGTGTGCTTTAGGCATATGTATGATTTGCTTTCTTTTTGTTTTCATATTTATACGTTTTTCATTATTATTGGTCTTTATCGCTCCATAGTGTAATAAATCCAATCATTTTATAAATTGTATATAATGAACTTTTTGTATGTTATGGCGTGACAAGTTTTTATTCTGTTTTTCAATGACGTGTCACCATATATGTGGCTATAGAAAGTCACTTACATACATTACGATTAAAATAAAAGGCTGTTATTTGAAATGGTAAAAAGTAATTAACATAAATTGCCAATTTGGTAAAAGATTGTTACATGTTGGTGCGGTTGTTTTCTTATTGCTTAACTTGTGCAAATTCATAATTTTGTGCCTAGGAAACTTTAGGTACTCTCAATGACCCATGACTAGAAATTGGTATAAAAGGACACGGAACTGGAAACTAGTATTGATATTAGGAACATTTCGAAGATGCTTGCTGAAAATCAAGTATTATTTTGGGGAAGACTTTTGAATTAATCAAATGTTGGATAATAGGCACCTATAAAACACCATAGAGATAGTTTTCCAACTTGTTAGGTGATAAAAATTTTCTTCACATCCACTCATTATACAAATCCAAATAAATAGGGATGACGCTGCATCATTGCTTGATGGCTAGTATACCATTTGAGGTCCAAAATAAGCACTTGTGTGGTGATAATTAGACATTTTATACCAATATGATATAAGCTGCAGAAAAAAATTGATGTGTTCATTTTCTAAAATCATCAATCCTACTTTCCAAATGTTCACTCCTAAATTGTTTCTTTTAAAATTTCATTTTTTCTTAAGCTTGCATACATATTGTGATAGCTTGTAGCTATATATGTGTGCACTTCTTGTTTTGTGTTATAAATAGATTCCGAATGTTTTTAATGTTCAGGAAATTAGTCTTCGTGTTACATTTTTTATTGCCATAAAAAAAGTTCATTTTCGCTTGTTACACATCTGAAGTTCTGGTAACAATATAGTGACACCTAAAACACTGATATCAGGCATTTTGTAGTTGTTTTTGACATCTCTCTTATGTTATTGAGGCACCTAAACTTAGATGAAAATAAAATGGGTTCATAAAGCGATCACCAATTCATGTAAGTACTAGTAGATGCCTAGCACACACAAGGTTTTAGTCATAAGCTGTACAAATATAGATACTTTGATTATAAGGACAATCAAAATGAATTTACATTTTGTTTCATTAATTGGCAAACGTGTCTTTAAGAATGTGAACCTTGATTTACTGACTTAAGAGCTATATTGTCGTGTGCATTTGAGTACTGGGGCTAAGTAGTGTATGTTGGTCGATACCAGTTTCAGTCTCTTTTCATTTATATAAATAATTACTATCTGTATTATCTTTGCATTTGTGATGTTCTAAATTCTTGCTTAAACCTCACAATTATCATATAATCTTTTAACTGAGAGCTTTTCCAATCATTTTTGTGCAGTATTATCATAATCATCAATCTGAATGTGGTGCTCAGTGATCATGATATTATTGGTGATCCAAAACCATACCCACCTAAATCTGCAGAGTCAATGCAATCTTCTCTGAATCAACCACCAGCAACAGTTACCGATAGTCGGAATTCTACTGAAGGGTCATTCATGGGGTCCGTTACCAGACCAAATTTCAATGTGGGCCCCCCAGTTCAAGCTCCTCAACATCAACCTACTGTGGGGCCAAGTTCTTATGGTAATAGTTTCAATAACACTTCTGGACCAGGACAACATAATTCAACTCGTCCCACTTTCTTAAATCCTCATCAGCAGCCTCCTGCAAATAACCGTATGCAACCAATCCCACCAATGTATAGTAACAGGGGGCCCATGGCTAAAAATGAGGCGCCTCCAAAGATCTTACCATTGTTGCTTTGAACCCGTATCAAGGAAGATGGACCATTAAAGCTCGAGTGACTGCAAAGGGAACTTAGGCGTTACAACAATGCAAAAGGAGATGGTAAAGTTTTCTCGCTCGATGTTCTTGATGCCCATGGTGGGGAAATAAAAGTAACTTGTTTTAATGCCGTTGTTGATAATTTCTACGACCTAATTGAAGTGGGTAAAGTTTATTATGTATCAAGAGGAAGCATAAAACCCGCTCAAAAAGCTTTCAACCACCTAAAAAACGATTACGAGATTACTTTGGATCAGACATCAACAGTGCAACCTTGCGACGATGACATCTCAATTCCAGGTCAGCAGTTTAGTTTCCGTAATATTAGTGACATTGAAGGCATGGATAACAACGCTGTGTTGGATGTAATCGCTATCGTAACTAGTATCGAACCGACAACCTCGATAACAAAGAAGACTGGTGGTGAAGCTTTAAAACGGGTTCTCAAAATAAAAGACATGTCTGGAAGAATCATTTCGTTGACTATATGGGGAAATTTTTGCAATGCCGAAGGTCAAACACTTCAAAACATGTTGGATTCTGGTGAATTCCCGGTTCTTGCAGTAAAGTGTGCTAAAGTAAACGAGTTTAATGGGAAAACAATTGGGACCATACACTCTAGCCAGCTGTTAATAGAACCTGATTTTCCAGAGGCTCGTAAACTTAAAGAATGGTTTTATACTGTCGGGAAAGATGCTCCTTGTGTTTCTTTATCCCGGGAGTTTGCCCCCCAAACAGATTCAATCAAGACTATATCCCAAATTAAAGACGAAAAGCTTGGGACCTCTGAAAAACCCGACTATATAACGGTTAATGCCACCATTTGGCATATAAAGCCTGATAACTTTTGCTACACAGCATGTCCTAACACTGTCGGCGATCGGAAATGCAGTAAAAAAGCTGTGAATGACGGTGATGGAAAATGGCGGTGTGATAAGTGCGATCAGACTTTTGATGAATGTGATTATCGATATATGCTTCAGGTACACCTACAAGATCATACTGGTATGATATGGTCAATCTGCGTTCAGGAAGCCGGTGAGGAAATTTTGAATCATTCTGCTAAAGATTTGTATTTTATGAAATATGAAGATCAAGATGAGGATAGGTTTGCGGAAATTTTTCGCAACGCCTATTTCAATGAATACATCATTAAATTGAGAGTGAAGGAAGAGACTTACAATGATATTCCATCAGTAAAAGCCAATATCTCCAAAGCAGAGAAGATAAAGTTTTCAACAAACACAAAAAATCTACTTCGTCTTTTAGAAAAGACAACAAAGACCGAGAACCCAAGTCTTATTTCCCAGAATACAGGATTTGGTCCGCAAGTAGGGACCATGGGTCAGTATGGAGGTTCGGGTGGAATGTTTAATGGTAATGCAGCTAAGATAGAAGACCCAGGTTCCGTTTCAGCGAATTATGGATCTGGTCCCCAAGTGGGGACCACGGGTCAGTATGGTGGATCTGGGGAAGATTTAACAGTGCCGTAGGTTCAGTAGGTGGAAATAGTGGTGCAAATGGTGAGTGCTTTAAGTGTCATCAACGGGCATTGGGCACAAGACTGCCCAAGTGCGAACCAGGTAACTTTTCCTCGAATTTTGGAACCGGTGGTCAGATGGGTCAGTATGGTAACAGTGGTGTGGCTTCAAGAGGTGGAAATACTGGTGCGTCTGGCATGTGCTTCAAGTGTAATCAACCGGGGCATTGGGCACGAGACTGCCCTGGTAACTGACTGACTTTGAAGGTATGAGTCAGTTTCAGCATATTTTTCTTGATAGATTTTTGAATTATATAAGTAGTTTGTGTTAAATAATCATTAAAAAAACCGTCTGTTTTCCAGAATAATGTACATTTTCTAAGAAAAATTTGCAGGAGGTTTGTTTAAAACACCGATCTTCAAATAATATTGTTAAAATCTACCTATTTGACTTGTTAGAGGAAAAATATACCTAAAATTGTAGATTGATCGAACTTGTCCCTACTGTTTATAGTTTATTCGAGTTAAAAGCTTATCACTTGATTTCTGAAGGAACCAAAACAGTGACCACTAAAATATTACAGTACTTTTATTTTGTGAACTTAAAAACAGGAACTTTAAGGGTTGCTACGAGTATAATGTGGTATTTAATTTGGGGCGTGGATTTCACGGGTTACCAGCTTATGTCATGGTTAAAGCTATGCATGCAACGTTGAATTTTGTATATTTACAGATCGTGGTAAATAAATATCACAAATTCCAACTGAAACACCCTTTATCTTAATTCTTTGCGTTTAGTTAAATTTTCAGTCATTTATGATTATTAACTGCAAGCGTCTTTAATGTTTGAATGCAGATGTTTGATGTAAGCTGGCTCGAATATTGCAGTGACCAAAGCGTAGGAAGACAGCCAGTTCTTCTACTGCAGTGAAAATAGTTTTGCGGTTTCGTGTGTGTAGTATAACTTGTGTTAGTATTTTGTTTAGTTTTATATAACCTTTTGTTTCGTTTGTACTGTTATCTAAGGCTGCTTTCAATTTTGTGTTGTCATGTATATACAAGTCAAGTGAAACAGCGGTTTTTGATCAGTGAAGTCAGGCTTACTTCTTAAGCTCTCAAAACTAGTTGAAAGTAGTTCACGCAGGGTTAGTCTTTGGTGAAATGCACACGAACGTATTAACCTTGACTCAACTGATTTTGGTGTTTGTAAAGAAGTATCGTTGGTTTAAACCTGAATCATAGCCGGTAAGATTGCGATCTAGCTCTTATGATCGTACCATACGATTCTACCAAGTGAAAACGAGTCAATTCTCTATAGAATCTTTGACGACATATAGGACCTTACCTAAGTTCTCGATCTTACTATAGGTATGTAAGATCTTGATATTCGATTCTACTTCCTCAAATTATTTAAACAAAGAAACTATAAACAAATGTATTTTGTTATAGTGGAATAATAAAATAAGTATTAGCAACCATAAGTGTTATATAAGCTTCTTTTTTAAACTTAAATTAGTGTCATATAAGCGTAAAAATATTGATTTTTAAACTAAAACATTAACCGGTTTGAATGATTGATTAGATAAAGAGTAAACTACACCGTTCGTCCTTGTGGTATACGTTGACCATCAAGTTTCGTCCCTTGACCAAAAAAATTGCATCGTTGGTCCTTAACTGCGAATCGTTAGTCATCGTTGGTCCCTCACACTAACTGGTTGGACTAACGGGCGTTAAGCCTTGTTAAGTGGAGGGTATTTATGTCTTTTCCCACCTCTCTCCACCACCTCTCCCACCACACACCCTCTATCATCATCTTCATCTTCAAAACTCAAACCCCTTAATCCACCCACCACCGTCTCTTTCATTCCATGATTCGCTTATCCAAACTTTTAAAAAATTGAAATAAGCTAATCTGGTTATAACATGTATCATTTCGTGTAAAAATATCTGGTACAAGTTAATCTCCATTCTCTTGTTTCCATCTTCTTCACCAACTAAAAAACCTCACCATTCATCATCATCAACCACTATTCACTCCCAAACCCCAACCTCTTCACCTCCCTCCCTCACCCCCACCACCATCCCAACACCCCAATCCAAACACCACCAAACCCCAATCCCTATCCCCAAATACCCATGACTGATCCCAACACCAACATCAAGTAAAAACAAACACACCCTACTGTGAATGAAAAACAAACCGCGGCCAAGACGCACCCCGTGGTGTGTGGTCGTTACCAGGAATTAAACTATCATCCTCGTGGTGATTTTCTGTGAACCGAAGCAAAACAGACAACTCTTACGGGTCTCGACTGAACACTATTAACACCCTATGCGGGTCCTCTTTCTTGACCGAGACAAAAGAAATCCAGCGACACCGTATGTTACCATAACTTTAAATGAACAACAACTAATTAGCAAATCCAAAAACCATTCGTGACCAAAGTGAATCGACCAAACCCTTGGTCGGGTTTAAACGCATATCCGAGAATCAAGTAATAACAATAAAATGTCAACAAGAACACGAATACATCACAATTGAATTCAGGTCAGCCCAGGTTAGTCAACCCGACCCGTATAAAAAAGAACCGTATCACGAACACCACGTTAATCTTTGCTTCACGACATGAAGGTTTTCAAAATATTTTTAACCCGTTATTAATCCACGAAAACTATACCAAAATATTTATAATCGATTTATAATCCAAGAAAATAAGAGTGAGGTTAGTTTCTAACGCCTTAAATCTTCTTGATTCAAGCACTAAAAAGGGAAGGAGATGGTGGTGTTGCCGGCGATTAGGGTCGCGGCTGAGCAGGTGAGGAGGGGAGAAGAGGTTGTGAAATTGATGAAAAGGATGTGAATTCCTCCTAGGGTTATGCAGATTATGTAAAGAAATCAAGAAGGAAAATCTTTAGGGTGGGAAAAATGGTGTGGGTGGGAAAAGACATAAATACCCTCCATTTAACAAGGCTTAACGCCCGTTAGTCCAACCAGTTAGTGTGAGGGACCAACGATGACTAACGATTCGCAGTTAAGGACCAACGATGCAATTTTTTTGGTCAAGGGACGAAACTTGATGGTCAACGTATACCACAAGGACGAACGGTGTAGTTTACTCTTAGATAAATTATTATTTTTGCAAGTTTCATTTCCATTATGTTAGACAGGGTTTTAAAAGGCGCGTCATGGCGTCGCTAAGGCACGACGTGGCTTTCACGTTACGCAATAGACCAAGACGTCGGCTTTAGGTATGGTGTGTGATGAGGTGTGAAAAGTCGCGATAAGGTCCCGCGCTTTTTGAACTTAACTCGATGGAAAAGGTTTTTTAATGATATAAAAAGATCACATACAATGATAGTTTTTAACTTAATTTCTTATGTATAACATTTTTATAAACTCGATATATATGAAATATGATATAATATATAAATCTATAGATATTTTCATATTTTTGCCGCTTTAAGTCATGCGTAAAAACATTATGATTTTGCATACTTTTTAAGGCGTGAGAGCTTAAAATACGCCACTTAGCCACACCTCACGCTTATTTATAACCGTGGTTATACCATCTATCAAACTCTTTTTCTTTATAAATTTGTTATATTATCTATTTTAAATACGAATCACAAAACATACAAGACATTTGAACATTTAAGTAAATTTTTTTGATCTCGATTCTGATCTTGCAAAGATAATAGTAAGATCTCGATACATCCTTGACCTGAACAATAAATAATTAAGTGATGTATCGAGTTGTCGTCAATCATATTTTTAAAAGCCTCGGTGAGGTCGAAGTTCTTATTCTACAAAATCAAACTCCTGTGAAGTATCAAGTCAAGTTTCTGCACTGGGAAAACATATGCTACTTTAATCAAGTTACAACGACGGTAAGAACAATAGAAACTCAAATCACGAGTAAATAGAATAGTAGAATATGGTAGCCATAGATTGACCGTTTATTTACTTTAGGAAAGTCATACATAAACACAGAAACACACCACTGAATTACAAAATCTTCAACTCAATAACACACACCAGATGATGAAGATGAAGGCGACTCGTGTCTTAAACTTTTTCCAGGAAACTGACCCCACATCGCTCTATCAGTGCTGCACCGGCCCTTCGTTAGACTGTTAACATCAGTTTTATCATCATGACCTTCTACACTTCCTATAGAAACCACTTGAGCCACCATCCTCTCCCTTTCGATCTGGGCTCGAGCCATTAACCTAAACCGTTCAGCTCTAGACCCAATAACCTGCCCGAGTATAGAAGCTGCAATTGTAAACACCATTGCTGTTTTTGGCATTAAGACCGACTTTCTTAACATGGCAATGAAAGGCACAGCTGCGTGAACAGCAATAAACCAAGATAACGAGAATTTTTTAACGTGTTCCCTCCATATCCCCAATGGTACATTAGCTGCCATACCCAACAATCCTATAACTAGCATTTTCTCCGGCAGTGGTTGAGGGCGTAAATTCTTTACAAGGGCAGTTCTAGCAAGCGCAGCTCGGGCAGCAACTACAGCAGGTGGACATTTAAGTTTGAGTCCAGGTGGTGGTTTGAGAGTGGATGCTAGAAATGGTAGGACCCCACTAACGGCTCTGTATGACTTGGCAATTGGGCAGTTCCTTTCTCTAACCACTGCTTCCAAGTGCTTCGTGTGCGGATGAATCTCCCTGTATGGAAGCAGAGTTTACTAGAGAGAATAATCTTTATATTATTTCAAATGACGATCTCAGTCATGCAGACAGTAGAATAAAGAATAAATTACCAAAATAACACATGGGTATGAGACGTGTTTTTACATATTTTCCTTGACAAGCACTTGCTATTACTATATTCTATGACATGCCTACATAATAGGTATCTAATGTTCAGTCATAAACGAAACATGAAAGCACCTTATTTGATGACTCCTTTTTGGATGATTCAGATTTATGATTTTGCACCTTCGGTTTCCCTGAGAAAACCTCAAAACTGAACGGTCCACCTGGTCCAAACGCTGATAAACTGATCGTCGCAAAATTTTCAGCTAAAGGGTTGAACTGTGGTACAGGTTCAACTTTTGTCTTTTCAGAATCTTTATCAGAGAGAGGAATGATCCCGTCTTTTCCATGAAATACTTTAAACGCCAATTCAAAGTCAGAGTCATCCTCAAATATGGGACCGCTAGCTCCATTTGCCTGTCATGTACAACTATTAGGCCACATAAACACGGATATCCAAAAGAAAAAACCGAGTGGCCACAAAAACTTACAGGAACAGGCATACGGAGTGAAGTGAAAGAAAAGTTGGTTGGTTTGTTGATGTTCCTTAGAAACGGACACCTTTGAATAGCTTGCTCGTTAAAGGGGCAACCAGATATATTCTCATTCATTCCCATAAAAAAAGAAGCCATTGCTTCCTAGTGACAAAATACCTGCATATATCAGACTCGTTAGACATGTCAGATCGTAACTATAACCTTTCAACAACAACTAGCACATAAGTCATAAACTTTATAATATTGATTTGAGGCAAATATATTTCATTTCTTTGGATCCTGACATCCTTTAACAATCAGGTTTGGATGGAAAAATCCAAAACAGAAAATGTATAAGTTATCGATCATAAGTTAAGAGATCAAACTTTGGTTTTCATAATTTGGTGAATTCGAGTTCCAGTTCATGCAGTTACCATAAGGACCCTATAGACTAGCTCAACCAACCATAATGCTTGCATCAAGAAGTCTGCATTCAACCATAGCTAACCAACTAGAAGGTCAAGATATTGACACTTGAAACTATCAAGACACTTAACTAATCATAAACTCGAAAAGAACCATATAAGGACACTGCCACTGACAATCATAAGAAACTTAAACCCGATCATAGCCTTGCAGAACGACATAAGAAGACAGCATACATGTTTCAAACAGTTTAAGGTGTGTTTGGATGTGCCTTTCAAAGTAATGACGTAACAACAGTCCAAATCAGATGGTCAAATGTAATAAAAAGGGGGTTCACGAAATTCTATTTACTTATTTTCATCGTCTAAAGGTATAACACTCACTTATGATATAACGTTAATTGGCTGAAAAATTCTGATAATTCATAATGAAGATTTAATACCATATGCCTTATTTTACTCTAGCTGATATGAATGTCCCTATCCTATAATTATTTTCGTCGTCTGAAGGCATAATACTCACTTATGATAATGTTAATGATACGAACCTATCCCATACTAGGCTCGTATCATTCATAGATCCAAGTGTAGAACTCACTCAAAAAGCTAGCTTGTAAGAAGATGGGACACCTAGACGCTAGACCTTAAAAACCACCGACCAATCCCATACTTGGCTGATGTGGGATCGTAAGCTGAAAATTTCTGATAATGATGATTTAACACCATATACCTTATTTTACGAAATGTTACCACTAGGGCATTTCCCAAGTGGCATCACTGTCCCATCGCAAAAGTCGTTTTAGAGAAATGTTGACTAGGACTAGGTCCTCGGGGAAGGGTCAGTCAGCACCCAAAAGGGGTGCTGCACGGAGTCGTGCTTCCCCGCCAATATAAACCTTTTAGGGAATTATTCGCTAAAAATTGCGAACTAGGAACGCTAACCAGTCCACGCGCTCTGACCCAAGGACAATATGTGAAAGACAATGTTACGCCGCAGCGTGTTTATCCGCTCAGGAGAATACTAAAAAATTCAACATTTTACAAAAATACATTAACAACCTTATCATGAATTTATAATTAACAATCATCAAAATCAAAATAACAAGACCTAATAAATTAGCTTAGCAGAAAATTTATACAATTTAATAATCTTGTAACAATGAATGATGAGCTGATATATATAAATATATTTGTTGAGGATTTACCGGTGAAATTGATACGGTGGCGCGTGACGGACGTGTGGATGACACGTCGGAAATGTTTTTTCCAGAATGTTTGATTTTGTTTTCTTTTCTTGTTGGGAGTTGAGTTATTATGGGTAACTTGGGTGAAGTTATTTAAAAATGCAAAATTACATTATATATATATATATATATATATATATATATATATATATATATATATATATATATATATATATATATATATATATATATATATATATATATATATATATATATATATATATATATATATAATAGTATAAAAAATAATCAGATTTTACGAAAAAATATATAAAAAATTATTATTCGCTTTGGGAGAGATATATATATCTTATTTTGTCGATTTTTTTGAAACTTAATCATGTACAAATTAAGAAACCGTATGCGTTCTTGCATGCAGATTCTACTACGATTAATCGAGAAATATTTGATTCACCAATTGTATTGGTTCCAACAGATCCTCTCCAGTTCGTTTTCGGATGGGAGTTGAGTTATTTTGGGTTAACTACGGGTCAAGTTATTTCGGTCGGGTTTGATAAGTTAGAATTTTAAAGGATTAAGTCTATTTATTAGAAACATAGTTTCTCTAATATACACATCTAGTAAACCAACTTGTTTTATTACCGAAATAGTCATTAAAACTTTCAAATTGTGAACAATATCATAAACTTTCTTCAGATACACTTGCATCGTTAGTCCTTTATACTAACAATCGTCGGTAAATAACTTAAATTTTAGTTTTCTTACGTTTTCGTTCGTTTATACACATTTTCGTCCATTTTTGCATGTTTTCGTCCGTTTTCATCAGTTTTTGCACGTTTGCATCCGTTTTTACACGTTTTCGTCCTCTTTATACGTTTTCGTTCGTTTTTCCGTGTTTTTCTGTTTTGCACGCCGCTCGCTTTTACACGTTTTTGTCCGTTTTTACACGTTTACGTCCATTTTTGCACGTTTTCGTCCGTTTTTACACGTTTTTGTCCGCTTTTACAAACAGAAACACACACACACAAAAACAGAAACACACACATTCTTAAGAACAAATTCCTCGTTTCCTTAACCATCAACATGTCTCGGTTTCTTGATCTCGTGGTTTCAGAACTCATTTGTCATAAAATGATGCTTTCCATTACCAATGAGATTGCGGAAGACATGCAACATGCACAAGAATTGATGACTATGTGCCAAAAGCTTACTAATAGGGTCGGTATTATGGGGAGCTGATTGTTGAGCTTCGAAACTTAAGAGGTTCTAGAGTTGCAAGGGCCAATGTGAACAAGCTTAGGAGGATTCAGACAGTTGATTTGTGAAAGACGAGAGGGTTGATTAGGATGCTTAGGAAAACTAATGACAATATTCTTTCCAAGATTGAGTTTGCTGTGAGGCAGCGGTTTATGTGAGGGGGTTGGTTGCTAGAGGCTGGGATTGGTTCTTTTGTTGTTTATGATGAATGTTGTTAGGGGTAGGGGTTATTTTGTTGTGATTTCCCCTTCTTTATGATGAATATAGGTAGTAGGGGTTGGGGACTTGTGGTTATTATGTTGTTGTTTCCGCTAGTTTAGTTTGATGAATGTAGATGTAGACAGGGGTTGTGGTTTCCCTATCTTAAGATTGTACATGTAAGGTTAATGATTTTAAGGGGTCGTTTGATCCCAATTTATTTTTTATTTTATTATTATTATTATTATTATTATTATTATTTTTTTGTAGAATGTGTTTAAATACGGTTTTACCGATATAGAGTCTTCGAGTGGTATCACAAACACATACATGAAAATGACATTAATCCAACCATAAAACACAAACATAAACATGAAAATGGCTTTAAGATAGGGGATGCAGAGAACATATGATGTATAAGAGCATTATTCAATGCTTAGAGAATATGCCTAAGAGTTGGTTAATCAAAATCCAGGCACAACTGTTAGAATTGATGTACAACTAGAACCAAATCCAGAGTCTTCAAAAAGAACTTTTGGAAGGGTGTATGTGTGTCTGAGAGCTCTGAAACAAAGTTTCAAAGCTCGTGGCAGAGAAATCTTAGTATTAGATGGATGCTTCATGTCGTCCATTTCTAAGTCAAATATTGAGAACAAGTACAATTTTAATCTCATCCTTAACCTTAAGGGCCCATTTGGTTTGAGGGTATTGATAAAAAGGATTGGAGTTAAAGTGAAATCCTTTGTTTGGTAGGTGTTCATGGGTTTTATAATATGGAATGACTACCATATATAAGGGTGTGCAGAAAACCCATCGTGAGGCCTGGGTTATTGAGATAGTGTCTGACAGATATCTTGTCTTCTCTCTATTTGTATTTAAAAATCCAACCATAGCTATTCCTGTCCACCAAATAATTTTAGACATGAGCCCCTCGATTCATATTTTATATTTTATAATAATATATTTTAATATTTATTTACAAATCTAAATTCAAATCTTAAACCAAATCAAAATCCAAATCCTATACCAAACCCATCTACAAACCAAACGCACCCTAAATTGTCTTGAATATATCAGAGAGTACTTGATGAATAGGAATGTAGTAGTTCAGAAAGTGATAGCAAAGACTGTTGGACCACCTACTCCTACTGTGATAGCCATCTTTCATGGTATAAAAAAGGCAGCTATTGACTACGTTGTTGATTGGAATGTAGTGTATGTAAGGTGGGTATTTGGTGGAAATCGTGCAAATGCTCATTGATACACTCATGCCAAACAACCTCATTAATACAAATAAACCGTAAAAACGTTTATTAATATTTTGCGATCTCTTTGTGTTTTGTTGATAACAAATATAATGTTATCTTAAGTATAATTATAAGGATACATGTTATTTTTGTAAAGCATTTACATATAGCCATTTAAATACAAAATGTAGTCATTAAGCATTTGTTGTAATAGTTTATTAGGATGGTAAAACCATAACCCATGGACCATAACCCATGGATCTTAACCCATACCCAAGAAGACTTGATACAATGTATACTTAGATACATTGAATCTAAAGAAAACTCATGGACCAACCCATAACCCATGATCCATAACCAAAAACCCATGGGCAAGAGGAGCGCTCCACGGATCCCTAGCTTTGTGCTAGCCGGATCCTCTTGTGGAAGGGATCCATGGGATCCGGGAACAAGTGAAGAATTTTGCCTATAAATGAGAGTCATTTCTTCATTCTAACTCACCCTCTTCTTACTAAATCTCTCATACACTCTCATTCTCTTCTAACATATAGATCACTTGATCTAGAGAGTTGTTCTTCTTTCTTTCTATTTGTGATCCTCATATAGGTCCTTCTAAGGCGAGATCACGAGCATTCTACAAGTCATCCAAGCAAGGGGTCCTTGATTGATTTGTAACTCATAAGATTTACATAGCGAAGATCTTGTATTTGATATTTCACATATTTGTTGTGTAATAGTTGTGTTTGTTTGGTCCACCGTGCTACGGACTCGGTATCTAGCTTTGTCCGGAAAAGTGTAAGCAACGTTGTGAAGGCTTCTCCGCCAAGTGAAGGAGTTTGTTGACATAGTGCTTGGACTCTCGAGTAGGTGACTCGGGGAGTGGAGTAGGGCAAGGAAGGTGTCCTTGTAGCCGAACCACTATAAATCGGTTGTGTCATTTCTATCCCTTAACTTTATTTATTTGCTTGCATTATCATTAGATCTATACGTTCTCAACATCCATACGATTTCACATAATATCAAATCTAAAGTTTTGAAATCAACTTAAAATCGGCAAAACTATTCAACCCCCCTTCTAGTTTTTCACAATTGGCATCAAGAGCTAAGTTTATAAAAGTTTTAAAGTAAATTTGTATTTTAAAAACTTTTCGATCACTATGGGTTCTGAAAATTATAAGGAAGGGCAATCTATGCAACGACCACCACTACTTGAAACTAATGGTTTTATATATTGGAAAAATAGATTCAAACGTATGTGAAGTCTAAAGATATTGATCTTTGGTACATTATTGTTGAAGGGATTTTGAGGCTACCTCAAATGATGATAAGGAAATTTAGTTAACATACCTCATGATAAACTAAATGATGAAATGAAGAAAAGCTTTCTAAAAATAGTGAAGCAAAAATGGTTTTATATAATCTTTGTCAAAAGGAATTTGAAAGAATCTCTTTGCTTAAAACCTCTAAAGAAATTTGGAATTCTTTAGTTGTAACTCATCAAGGAAATCAACAAGTTAAAAATAATAAAATTGATTTGTTTGTTCAACAATATGAACAATTTTCAATATCGGAAGAGGAAACTATAGATTATTCATTTGCAAATTTCAATACTATTATTACATCTTTACAAGCACTTGATGAATCTTTTTCTAGCCGTAACCATGTTAGGAGATATCTAAGGGCGCTTCCATCAAAGTGGAGATCTAAGGTGACGGCAATCGAAGAATCAAAAGCTTTGACGATCCTCACTCTTGATGAACTCATAGGAAACTTAAAGGTCTATGAGCTCGCTCGCTAAAGATTCGAAGCTTCAAAGGTGAAAGAGAAACACAAATCTCTTGCGCTTAAAGCAAAGAAAGTCTCAGCGATGAAGAGAACTCCTCTTCGGATAGTGATGATGAGGAGTATGCCATGGTGGTAAGGGACTTTAAGAAGTTCTTTAGAAGAAAGGGTAGATACGTCAAACAACCGTATGACGATAAGAAAGGCTTTCGGAAAAGCAAAGAGGAAGAGAAGCCAAAGGATGATCGTACTTGCTTTAAATGTGGGGACCCAAACCACTTTATTAGTAAGTGTCCCAAACGGGATGATCAAAATGCATTCGTGAGCGGCACCTGGGGAATGAGCGACGAGGAGGACGAAGAAATTTGTCTCATGGCAAATGACGAGGTATGTCACGAATACTATAGTAGTTCATCACTTGATGACGACTCATTTCATAATGAATATGACAAACTATGCAATATTAGCTTAAAACTAATTAACAAAAACAACCTTTTAAAGAGTCAAAATCAACGTTTAGATAAAGAAGTCATAGAATTAAAAGCAAAACTAAAACGTTTAGAAAAGGGTAAAATAACAAGTGGTGAATGTGAACTTTGTGTTCAACTTCAAACACTAGTTGATCATTTAGATTCTAAAATTGCTAGAATGAGTACGAACACCTTAGATACAATACTTGATGGTGTTAAAACCGGTAACAACCAAAAGGGTCTAGTGTTAGGTCACTAGTTTTACAAACACAAGTAATATAAGAAAGAGATGAGGCGATTGAACAAGTAAAACCACACACACACACGATAATATGATACGGTTTACGCGTAGGAGTATGAAAGGAAATAACTTGAACAACCAACCCTCAAGTGAGGGTTTACATAAGGTATTTATAGGAGGAAAGCTAGGGCAACACTCCTAGTTTCCATCCTTTCATTAACGGCTTGGGCCTAAGCTCATGGGCCTTCTACATAAGCTTAAGGCTAATAACAAACATAAAGGCCATAATAAAGCTAACTATTACATAATAATTACTAACACTTGATTATGGTTTAGGAGTGATTCCAACAATCTCCCCTCAGTGTTGGTGATGAACGGTGAAGGCGTTGATGTAATAGTAGCTCGACGTCTTCGACATTCTTCTTTCTTGTGAGAAGAATTGCCTTGATTCGAGCAATCTCCCAGTAGAAAATTGTCTTCTTTGAACGGTTATGCTTTGACGTCATCTTTAACTTTGTTCTTTGATCATTGTTCTTTGTGGTGAAAGTGATAGTATGTTGTTGTCGCAACAAGTCCGCTTCAGTGCCTTCACGCTCCAAAGTCTCCACGTCATTCTTCAACATGCTCACACGCCTTTGACGTTGGAATTCAATCTCGATGAAGTTCTTTAAGTCTTTAACTTTGTAGATTCTTTGGTTTGACGAAGAATCATTCTCGATCATGTGTTGCTTTTGAATAGAACTTCCATTAGTGATGATGTTGGTGTGAGCATGAGAAGAATCAAGACGATCATCCCGCTCCGAGCTTCCATAAGAAGAAAACATTTCAAACAGTTAGTAATAAGCGTGTTCCAGACTTACAAGTTTAAACTTGAGAGTGTTAACAACATAGTGTGAAAATACAACTCTAATTCTTACAAAGGCCGTTCTCGAACCGGAGTCCCACAGTGAGATAACGCGATGTACAAGTACATCTACGCTCGAGATGAGTCGCCGAGGTACACGAAGCATCACTTCACGATCAGACCGTTTGAGACACACCGCGTAATCCACGGGAGTTACCGGTGACTTCTTGTCGGTGCTTTGATGTTGACCACGGAGTTTCCATTCAATCACCGAGGATCACAGTTGTGAACCTCTCATAAATGTTCTAGACAGTTGCTAAGATCCGTGAAGGATTCTATATGAACCATCGATAATCTTATTTGGTGATCAACAAGTGGTGAAATGTCAAGTGTACCTAAGAGATCTTTTGATGAATCTCGTGGCTCTAGACTCAATAGTGCGTTTGGTTTTCCGAGCGGAGACTAGGGAGAGTGTCTCCTTCTTCAATACCAACGATCTCTAAGAGAAAGCCAATAGTTTACATAGGGTTCCTGTGAGAATGAAACAAGCTTCGCTGAGAGAAACTTGAGTGGCTAAGAAGGTTTAGTGCATGCGCCATCGGGTCCATGACGACTTTTAATCTTCAATACCGGCGTCATCAAGTGACAACCAAGAGTATATGAATTGAACCCGTGTCCGCCTAAGTTGAATAATCGGAGGGCTATTTCTTTTCACCCTTTTCTTTGAATTTCTTTTTATTCTTCAACTCCTTCTTTCTCCGATTCTCATTTTCTCCTTTTATAATCATACCTAAGGACTTCTAAGTACTAACTATTTGTGATGTCCTTGGGTAGATCCTCCGACTCTGGCGGATCATAGACAGTTATTCCTAACCTTAGTCACCTTATAACTCCATGACTAACCTATGTTGCCATTAAAACCACAGGTTGTGAAGAATCTCTCAAAGGGTTTGTAAATGAAAATCATGTTTGAACCATCGTGAGAGATAGGATTTTGCATAAATACTCCCTCCACATGTGCTTAAGAGTTTTAATGGTTTAAATGCACAATGAGGAAAGAGCGCACATTTTGAATTGATCTCTCGAAATAGACAATCCCCATGAGACACGGTTACTTTGCATAGTTAAAGAGTTACATTGTCGACTTTTAGGTGACAACTAGCTCTAATAACTACCTTGAAGGTGTAGACAAACCTCGAAGGTTGTCATACCCGTCATAGTTCATGTCTACCAAGAGTATCTCGAATGGTACTTTCTACTTGGACAAGTCCTTTCGAGACACGTTTACATTACTAGCGAACTAGCTTGAAATTATTACCCGTCCAGGACAAGTCTTTTCGAGTTCTTGACAGCTTTAGTATCGTCAATTCATTGGTTAAGTCTGAAGTACACGATTCATTTGCATTTTGCACAACATATTTCTTATCACACAATTTTCTCCCCAAAAATGGCATATAAAATGTTATTTTGAACGGTTGAGAATAAATATGACCATTTCGAGTGTTGCGGAAGATGACCACTATGAACAATTTGTGAACAAAGTTTTAATGCAAATACTCCCCTCAACTAGTGATATAATCGGTTGAGGTTTTGAAAATCATATGGGAAGTACTTGTCCTTTTGAGCAAAACCTTGAAAAGTGACAGTTTGATAGGTTTTACTCAAAAGTAAGAAGCTTTCGCTCCTTTTATAACGATTGGGCAATCAAGCGCACCACGTGGTCCTTTCTTGACAATTACGGGTTGTACATCGTTATGAGTGCACAAGCCATTGACATAGTTAATCACACATCCAAAATTATATGAAAGAAACAATTCAAGGGGTACCGAAGTGCGGTGATGTTCCCGTGAGTGCGCATGGGCATTGAAAGCCGGTTATGTTAATCTGGGTCAACCACCAACATAGCTCTCCAATCGTCTCGAATCGATCCTTCGAACAACCGCTCATCAATCATGGTGATGATCCTTCCCACATTCCTCCGATCCCGAGAATTCCATCGCTTAGGGTTCCCAATGTTTTCACGTATATCCTTCAATCGATAAGCTAATCCGTCCCTAACCATCTTCGTAGTATGATCTCCAAATTTGTGAAGCTCATTACACGCCATCAAGCAATTGCGATGAAGTTCACTACGATAAACGACACCAAACGGTTTCTTGATGAGCGTTAATTGTGATAGTGGTTGATATCGGAAGATCAAACCGTGGTGGAGTGAAGTTGACACGTGTCGATATGATTCAACGGCAAGTCGGAGATCTTCGACACGTTCTTTTATGACTATGCGTCGATGAAGATGAGCGGTGACTTGATGAATTCACGTTGTATTTCGGTTGAAAATTGTCTCATGCGACCACATTTTGTCAAGGTACATGTCTTCAATATCGTTGAGAGACAAATTCTCAAAGTCGACTTCACAGAATGCATAATCCTTTCATCCCGCTTTTGACCACAATCTTCTTGAGAAAGGTGTAGTCCCATTTGGATGAAAGACCAACATGTTGGATGGCAACGATGTCTTTAGTACTAAACATCGCATGTTGTGACTTACGAACCGACACCGTAGTAGATTCGTCGGCGCTACGGCTGATGAATCCCATACAATGCATCTCGGTCGTATGCTTCCACCGTGTTGGAGAACAAGTGATTGGCACGTTCCTCAATGGCAATGCGGTTTGAGTAGATAGTCGCAGGAATGGTAGTGTCAAGGATGTAGCATATTTCCTTGAACCATCGCCACCATGGAGAAGAAATTCGTGTCTCTGTTGAAGAAATATCGGAAGGAATCCGTGGTTCATCTAGTTGGCCAATGGTCGGTAGAGGTTTGGTCCAATCGGTGTAGTATGGAGGGTTGTCCCTTTTGTGAAGTCAATGTTTGCTTCGGGTTGAGCCAATCCATGTTGTTAGACATAGCTCGAGCAATGTTGTCAAGGTGATATTCGACCTTGACAAGACCTATTGAGGGCGCCTAATCAAATGTAGTATAGTGTGTGTTCCAAAGTATTGCGAAGAAACGCAAACCCAGGTCGTTCTTCCCAACGAGGTCGTGATGGTACTCAAAACACGGGTTTGTGATCGGGTGATTTGGACAGAAAAAGGAATATGAGTGAGTGAGTGATTAAACTAAGGAAATCAAATCTATAAAAGACTTTGAAGTCATTTTAATTCTATATTTAAAATCGTTTAACGATTAAAACCTAAAACGTACGTTTAAATAAAATTACGTGAACGTACGAAATAAAACGTGAAAATGAAGAAGTAAAATACCTACGGATATGAAAAATACATTTTTACAATCCTAATGATGCAAGAAAATTATTGGAAATTTAAAACTAATTTTTTTTTCGACTTTTATTTTATTTACTACGAATTAAAAACGATTTAAAACTAAATTAATTATTAAAAATATTAAGCTAGTTTAGAAAATTATGAAAATTTCACAGAATCTACTTTTACTTACGCTTGATCTAATAAAAATAAGAAAACACTAACTTGTTTTGGAAAATAAGCATAAAATAAGCTAGGAAAAACTTAAAAATAAAACTGCCAAACGTCCTTAAAGGATTAACTGAGTAATATTAGAACCAAAGAAGGCCCAAGAGCAGATGGATTGTGTGCGCTGTACTGAAGCGTGTGCAGCAGACCTGCAGGTCCCAGGTTCGAATCCCTTGCCTGTCACTTTTTGCCATTTATTTTCTTTTTGGGAACTGAACCAATTGACAATTTATTCACAGAAACTGAAACTTGCAAATCTAAAAAACAAGCTTGTTGACAGAATAACAAAATAAATTAGAAGCTAAAAACTACTTAAGGGCTGTTTGGCTATGCTCGCTGGCCAAAACAGTGGGCTGCCAAAGGAAGAAAAAGCTACAAAATAACCAATTAAAAACTGCGATATGATGAAACTACTGCACTAAGCTAAAATGGATAAGGGGAAGGAGAAATTAAGCTGTGATTCAGTTTATTCCCAAGCAAAATGGACCTAAGGTCTGTTTGGTTTTGTGCCAATATACATTGAAAGATCATCGAACGGCAAGTGTTGGAGTACAGCTAATGGGAAAATCAGTTGGCAAAGTAAATTTATACTAAGGATGTCCTAAGCTAGAAAGAAAGGAAAGTAAGCATCTAAAAGAACCTAGTTAGCGACAATTAAACATTAAAAAGCTATAAAAAATATGAAAACAACATGTTGTGTACTGTATTGCTTGTTTCATTGTTGTGAGGCGAAAAACACTAAACTTCCAACTTTGATGCTCAAACAAATTAATCAAAACATTTTTTGAATTTTTCCTTTTGAGAAAAGCTAGATAAGCTAATGAAATTATTGTTTTTAATTTTAAAATTTTTATAACACCTAAAATAACTTAAATTAGCTTAAAAAAAGCCGAGAAAATCACTCTAGGACCGTGATACGTAAACTTTATTTTTATTTTGAAATCATTCTAAAACTAGATTAACCAATTAAAACAACTATACTAAGAAAACATTGACTTATACAAACCTATTCTAGGAATCCAAAATGGGTTGAAATGGGTTTTGACCCAAGAACATTTCCAATCCAAACACTACTATGGGTGGTAAAAGTAACTGATGGGGATTTGATTCAAGGAAAGTTTAACTTTGCATCAACACAACAAACTCAAACTGGTTCAAACACCTTTAACAAACACTGATGACTTCTAAACACTAACAATTAAATGAGACAGGATAAAAATCTTAGAACATTGAAACGGCATAAACCAAATTGAAGTAAAACTGAATTTAAATTGCTTGGAAAATAAAAAGGGTACAATAAAAGCAAATGACATTAGAATAAAAAAAAGGACTAGAACAATAAAATTCTAGACTCAGTTTTTTATTTTTCACCTAATACATATTTATACTAATAAGATAAAAAAACTGTCTTCCTTTCTCTTGGCTTCTTTCTTCTTTGATTGTGTTTCTTGTGCTTCTTTTGGTTAATCCCAGCCATCCATTAGCCCTTGGATTACAACTTGGTGCCAACACATGAAGAGGTAACGTGTAAGTTTTCAGGGCATTTAATGCCCTTGGTTTGTTGTGGAGGTGGAGGGGACAAGGTGGGAAAGGTTGGTGATGAGTTGGTGATGAAACTGTGGGTGGGATGGTGGTATTGCAGTGTGGGAGGAAGAAGGAGGGAAGGTGGTTTGGGAGGGAGTGGGCTTTGGGTTTATTTTTATTTTGGGTCCGGTTTGGTTTGTAGTAGTATCACTAGGACCATAATTGCAATTTAGTAATTTTTCGAGGACCGATCTTGCCCATTTTCCAAAGTTATCAATAGGACCAAACTTGCCAATCTTTAATAGTACAAGGACCACATTGAATTTTTCCATTTTATTCCACCAGGACCAAATCGCCAAAGATCAAAGTAGAGGACCATTTTGTAAATTTTCAAAACTTTCACCAAAGGACTAACTATGACAACTTATGATTTCAAAAGGACCTTTGGTGACTTTTCTTAAAAAAAATGCTCGGGGACCGATTTTGACAACTTTTGAAATTGGGGACTGAAACGCTAATTATGCAAACTTTGTTCGTTTTCAACTGCTTTTACTCATTTTGCATCTAAAACATATAAACACAATTCTGGAATATTTCCGAGATTTTGATGCCTATTTGAGTGTTTTTAAATGTTTTGCGGTCAGATTGACCAAAATGATGAGTATTTACACACTCATCAATCCCCACACTAAACTATTGCTAGTCCCTAGCAATCTTTTATGAAAAATTAATGGATTTCATCTCTTTACCAAAAGCCATTACTCGGAGTAGCCAATTGTTTCAGTTCAAGTAAGAACCTTGGTATAATGATAACCAAATGATTTTGAGCAAATCACCGACTTTCAACGGTTTTGATTTGTCTTTACCGTGCCGTTTATACGGACTAGCCAACTCTTAGATAAAATATCTTTGGTGAGTCGATTACCAATTATGGTTTTCCAACCGCCTTTACCACAAGCCATAAACTTGCGGGCTAGCCAACTCTTCACTAATTAAAGATATGGTGAAATAACACCATACAATTTTGGGCAAATTGCAAGCCGTCAACGGATTTGAGATATCTTTACCAAGAGCCGTTTGCTCTGGATTAGCCAATCCTTTTGTTTATTAGACATGGCGGATGACACCATATCTTTGAGTAAGTGCAAAACACTTACTCAAAAAAAAATTGGCCAAAATGGGGAATGGGTGGTATAATTACGTGATAAAATTCGTGAGAATTCCCCCACACTAGAAATGAATATTGCCCTCAATATGTTATGCCGAACCGAGAACGTAAAGGGAAATACTACGGCCATTATTTGATTTTTTTTTTTTTTTTTTTTTTTTTTTTAGAAAACTTATATACAACAATGGGCAACTCCCCACACTAGGGTGGTAGAAAGTAGAAAGAAATCGAAATATGGGTGAAAACTCATATAGTGTGCTACTATTTTGTTCCTCGAGTCGCTAGCTTGACTCGACCCGCATTCATTGGTTCATGGGAAGCAAAGTGGAAGAAACAATCTCCATCGACTTTCATTCAAGATGTTTGGACAAACATATGAAGCACGTGAAAGTTCCACACCGATGAGATATATTCCGGCTCAAGATAATGGTACATGGAAATGCCGGGATCAAAGATAATGTCTTCATTCCGAAGGAGTGAAGAATGTGAGAAGTGATGTAATATATGAAGAAAAGAAAGAAAATCATGATAAAATCATGACTAACTCTTCATCCTCAATAGGAGAATTCATAGTTTCATGAATCTCATCAAGTTAAGCTCGCTTGATCAAGACATATTATGGGTGTGTCTAGATCAAAGTAGAAATTATCATACTCCGGGAGATATGATATGAGTGAGTTCACCGCGAACTCCTCAAAAGTAAATGATTCATGATCGGGAGAGAATTATGAGAATGAGAAGTGGTATCGCCACTAATCTTCTCTCCCATATTATCAAAACAGAAGGCTTTCGTTTCCGGAATAGAATCATCGGAAAGAATGTCACTATCCTTAATGGGGATAGGAGATGAAATAGGCTTTTCATTAAAAGCCTCGATTCTAGAAATGAGAAGATTAACATTCAATAATGTAAGACGAAGAGCTTCGTCTTGGATTATTTCTTCATCATTCTCTTCTCCTAAGCTGACAAGCTCAGAAGGTAATTCCCCCACATAACTTATGTCTACATAAGATAATGAATCGTCATCATTAGAATCGGAGAACATCTCAACATGATCTTTTGGGAAGACAAGAGGGGTAGGGATATCACACAAATGCTCGAGAATTCCCTGTGACTCTCTTGGGATTGGGACTAGGTTCTCGACACTAGACTTTATGAATTCGTCCGGTTCCTTTTCAGGAACAGTGTCAAGATGCTCATCCCCCATAATAAGAGAGTGAGTGTGAATCTCGGGTGTGATAACAACAGATCGAGGAGTTGAGAAATATTATCTTTAAAAGGATAAAACTCTCCTCGTCATCATCATACATAGATGCCTTAAAAATTGGGAACGCATGTAGCCGCATGCTCTAAGACCAATAATTCTTCCCTAGAATTGCGAGCCTCTTGTTCTTCGGCTAGCAATTCTCCCATGGTTTTTTCACCACTCACTTGATTCTTAAAGTCACGAATCATATCATCAAGTGTTTTCATTGCGGTTTCAAAATCTTGGGAAATTTCTTGAGACAACGGCTCGGTGGAGTTTGAACCGTATGGTCTTGGGAGGTTGGAAATTGTCAAAACCGGAAGTATAGTAATTTTGATTCCACGGTTGACATTGAAGATTATCGTGAGGACCTCCACAATTCTCACAACAAGAAATCGTTGAGTGCGGGCCGGTGAATTATATGGATATTGGTCATAACCAAAGTTCGAGCATCACCGAAAACTGCTCATAGACAAACGTGTTTCCGGATTGACACTCAAATCCTTGGTGAGGACCTCCACAAAATTCACAGCAGTTATGTTGATTATATGAAGATAAGTCGGGCCGTGGTGGGTAATTGGAAAAGTTTGAGGGTCGTTAAATGAGTTCGGATTAGGATCATAATCGAATGAATTCCTCGAACCACAAAACAAACAACTCCGTTCGAATATCATTACCACACTTTGTACACACGTACACCGGCGACATGGTGAACCAAAAGAGGCTCACCACAACCGACACAAGGAATAAACGATTCCATTTGAGAGTTATGAGAAGGAATCGGTTCATTCAAAGAATCAACAAAACCAACATGGTGATCCGAATGACTATCAAGTATCGAAGAACATTTTGAAAAATCCGGAGGTGGGACAAGTGGTGTGCTCGAGAGCTAGCAATTTCCACCTCTTCCGTTATGGTCTCCGGTTACGGTTCTTGAGAAACGTGAAGATTAGGCAAGTCATTCTTGCTAGTCACCGGTCTAAATTTCGCATGATTGCTTTTAACGATGAATTGTGAAAGTTTAGGATCAATTTTAGGCGGCTTAGGAGCAATTGAGGGTTAGATCTTTGGATAACCGTAGGTTGGACGTGTTTAGCACTTCCATTATCGAGAGGAAGTACCGGTCCTTTGTCCCCGGTTTCTCGTTCCATTTCCCTACGCGAATTAATGGATCATCACGAACAACACGAATCCTTGACATTTGTGATAAAGTATGAAGTTTTTCAACTTCGTTCCGAATTCGTCAGAGGCGAGAGATTCCATGAGAATAGAAGAAGTTAGAATCAAATGGATGAGGGTAAAGGGATAAAGAATCAAAAGGGTAAGAGGGTAAAGATGAATATTTTGGGTTTTGATTTTATAATATAATAAGAAAACAAGAGAATATTAACAAGGATGGTAAATATACAATGGATGTATATCCGGGATCACTAATCAGAAACCGTTTCAACACGCACACAACCTCCCGGAAGCGCCAATTTGATGACAAAGACCTATTTGAGGCGTCTAATCAAATGTAGTATAGTGTGTGTTCCAAAGTATTGCGAAGAAAGCGCAAACCCAGGTCGTTCTTCCCAACGAGGTCGTGATGGTACTCAAAACACGGGTTTGTGATCGGGTGATTTGGATGTAAAAAGGAATATGAGTGAGTGAGTGATTAAACTAAGGAAATTAAATCTATAAAAGACTTTGAAGTCATTTTAATTCTATATTTAAAATCGTTTAACGATTAAAACCTAAAACGTACGTTTAAATAAAATTACGTGAACGTATGAAATAAAACGTGAAAATGAATAAGTAAAATACCTACGGATATGGAAAATACATTTTTACAATCCTAATGATGCAAGAAAATTATTGGAAATTTAAAACTAATTTTTTTTCGACTTTTATTTTATTTACTACGAATTAAAAACGATTTAAAACTAAATTAATTATTAAAAATATTAAGCTAATTTAGAAAATTATGAAAATTTCACAGAATCTACTTTTACTTACGCTTGATCTAATAAAAATAAGAAAACACTAACTTGTTTTGGAAAATAAGCATAAAATAAGCTAGGAAAACTTAAAATAAACCGCCAAACGTCCTTAAAGGATTAAGCGAGTAATATTAGAACCAAAGAAGGCCCAAGAGCGAGATGGATTGTGTGCTGTTGTCTTGAGCGTGTCAGGCAGACCCTGCAGTCCTGTGTTCGAATCCCTTGCTGTCACTTTTGCCATTTATTTTCTTTTTGGGCCGAACCAATTGACAATTTATTCACGAAACCGAAACTTGCAAATCTAAAAACAAGCTTGTTGATGAATAACAAAATAAATTAGAAGCTAAAACTACTTAAGGTCAATTTTTGGCTATGCTCACGGCCAAAACAAAGGTCGCCAAAGGAAGAAAAAGCTACAAAATAACCAATTAAAAACTGCGATCTGATGAAACTACTGCACTAAGCTAAAATGGATAAGGGGAAGGAGAAATTAAGCTGTGATTCAGTTTATTCCCAAGCAAAATGGACCTAAGGTCTGTTTGGTTTTGTGCCAATATACATTGAAAGATCATCGAACGGCAAGTGTTGGAGTACAGCTAATGGGAAAATCAGTTGGCAAAGTAAATTTATACTAAGGATGTCCTAAGCTAGAAAGAAAGGAAAGTAAGCATCTAAAAGAACCTAGTTAGCGACAATTAAACATTAAAAAGCTATAAAAAATATGAAAACAACATGTTGTGTACCTGCGCTGCTGTTTGCTGTTGTGACAGGGCAGAAAAACACTAAACTTCCAACTTTGATGCTCAAACAGCCTAATCAAAACATTTTTTTGAATTTTTTCCTTTTGAGAAAAGCTAGATAAGCTAATGAAATTACTGTTTTTAATTTTTAAAATTTTTTATAACACCTAAAAATAACTTAAATTAGCTTAAAAAAAACTGAGAAAATCACTCTAGGGACTGTGATACAGAAACTTTATTTTTATTTTGAAATCATTCTAAAACTAGATTAACCAATTAAAACAACTATACTAAGAAAACATTGACTTATACAAACCTATTCTAGGAATCCAAAATGGGTTGAAATGGGTTTTGACCCAAGAACATTTCCAATCCAAACACTACTATGGGTGGTAAAAGTAACTGATGGGGATTTGATTCAAGGAAAGTTTAACTTTGCATCAACACAACAAACTCAAACTGGTTCAAACACCTTTAACAAACACTGATGACTTCTAAACACTAACAATTAAATGAGACAGATAAAATCTTAGAACATTGAAACGGCATAAACCAAATTGAAGTAAAACCGAATTTAAATTGCTTGGAAAATAAAAAGGGTACAATAAAAGCAAATGACAAGAGAATAAAAAAAGGGACTAGAACAATAAAATTCTAGACTCGCTTTTTATTTTTCACCTAATACATATTTATACTAATAAGATAAAAAGCATCTTCCTTTCTCTTGGCTTCTTTCTTCTTTGATTGTGTTTCTTGTGCTTCTTTTGGTTAATCCCACCATCCATTAGCCCTTGGATTACAACTTGGTGCCAACACACGAAGAGGTAACGTGTAAGTTTTCGGGGCATTTAATGCCCTGGTTTGTTAATGGAGGTGGAGGGACAAGGTGGGAAAGGTTGGTGATGAGTTGGTGATGAAACGTGGGTGGGATGGTGGTATTGCGGTGTGGGAGGAAGAAGGAGGGAAGGTGGTTTGGGAGGGAGTGGGCTTTGGGTTTATTTTTATTTTGGGTCCGGTTTGGTTTGTAGTAGTATCACTAGGACCATAATTGCAATTTAGTAATTTTTCGAGGACCGATCTTGCCCATTTTCCAAAGTTATCAATAGGACCAAACTTGCCAATCTTTAATAGTACAAGGACCACATTGAATTTTTTCCATTTTATTCCACCAGGGACCAAATCTGCCAAAGATCAAAGTAGAGGGACCATTTTTGTAAATTTTCAAAACTTTCACCAAAGGACTAACTATGACAACTTATGATTTCAAAAGGACCTTTGGTGACTTTTCTTAAAAAAAAATGCTCAGGGACTGATTTTGACAACTTTTGAAATTTGGGGGACTGAAACTGCTAATTATGCAAACTTTGTTCGTTTTTCAACTGTTTTTACTCATTTTGCATCTAAAACATATAAAACACAATTCTGGAATATTTCCAGTATTTTGATGCCTATTTGAGTGTTTTAAATGTTTTGCGATCAGATTGACCAAAAATGATGAGTATTTACACACTCATCAATCCCCACACTAAACTATTGCTAGTCCCTAGCAATCTTTTATGAAAAATTAATGGATTTCATCTCTTTACCAAAAGCCATTACTCGGGTAGCCAATTGTTTCAGCTCAAGTAAGAACCTTGGTATAATGATAACCAAATGATTTTGAGCAAATCACCGACTTTCAACGGTTTTGATTTGTCTTTACCGAAGCCGTTTGCTACGGACTAGCCAACTCTTAGATAAAATATCTTTGGTGAGTCGATTACCAATTATGGTTTTCCAACGCCTTTACCACAAGCCATAAACTTGCGGGCTAGCCAACTCTTCACTAATTAAAGATATGGTGAAATGAACACCATACAATTTTGGGCAAATTGCAAGCCGTCAACGGATTTGAGATATCTTTACCAAGAGCCGTTTGCTCTGGATTAGCCAATCCTTTTGTTTATTAGACATGGCGGATTGATTACCATATCTTTGAGTAAGTGCAAAACACTTACTCCAAAAAAATTTGGCCAAAATGGGGAATTGGGTGGTATAATTACGTGATAAAATTCGTGAGAATTCCCCCACACTAGAAATGAATATTGCCCTCAATATGTTATGCCGAAACCGAGAACGTAAAAGGGAAATACTACGGCCATTATTTGATTTTTTTTTTTTTTTTTTTTTTTTTTGTTAGAAAACTTATATACAACAATGGGCAACTCCCCACACTAGGGTGGTAGAAAGTAGAAAGAAATCGAAATATGGGTGAAAACTCATATAGTGTGCTACTATTTTTGTTCCTCGAGTCGCTAGCTTGACTCGACCCGCATTCATTGGTTCATGGGAAGCAAAGTGGAAGAAACAATCTCCATCGACTTTCATTCAAGATGTTTGGACAAACATATGAAGCACGTGAAAGTTCCACACCGATGAGATATATTCCTACTCAAGATAATGGTACATGGAAATGCCGGGATCAAAGATAATGTCTTCATTCCGAAGGAGTGAAGAACAGGAGAAGTGACGAATATATGAAGAAAAGAAAGAAAATCATGATAAAAATCATGACTAACTCTTCATCCTCAATAGGAGAATTCATAGTTTCATGAATCTCATCGATTAAGCTCGCTTGATCAAGACATATTATGGGTGTGTCTAGATCAAAGTAGAAATTATCATACTCCGGCGGAGATATGATATGAGTGAGTTCACCGCGAACTCCTCAAAAGTAAATGATTCATGATCGGGAGAGAATTATGAGAATGAGAAGTGGTACGCCACTAATCTTCTCTCCCATATTATCAAAACGAAGGCTTTCGTTTCCTAATAGAATCATCGGAAGAATGTCACTATCCTTAATGGGGATAGGAGATGAAATAGGCTTTTCATTAAAAGCCTCGATTCTAGAAATGAGAAGATTAACATTCAATAATGTAAGACGAAGAGCTTCGTCTTGGATTATTTCTTCATCATTCTCTTCTCCTGTCGACAAGCTCGGAAGGTAATTCCCCACATAACTTATGTCTACATAAGATAATGAATCGTCATCATTAGAATCGGAGAACATCTCAACATGATCTTTGGGAAGACAAGAGGGTAGGGATATCACACAAATGCTCGAGAATTCCTGTGACTCTCTTGGGATTGGGACTAGGTTCTCGACACTAGACTTTATGAATTCGTCCTGCCTTTTCGTGAACAGTGTCAAGATGCTCATCCCCATAATAAGAGAGTGAGTGTGAATCTCGGTGTGATAACAACAGATCGAGGAGTTGAGAAATATTATCTTTAAAAGGATAAAAACTCTCCTCGTCATCATCATACATAGATGCCTTAAAAAATTGGGAACGCCTTAGAGCTGCATGCTCTAAGACCAATAATTCTTCCCTAGAATTGCGAGCCTCTCGTTCTTCGGCTAGCAATTCTCCCATGGTTTTTTCACCACTCACTTGATTCTTAAAGTCACGAATCATATCATCAAGTGTTTTCATTGCGGTTTCAAAATCTTGGGAAATTTCTTGAGACAACGGCTCAGGTGGAGTTTGAACCGTATGGTCTTTGTGGAGGTTGGAAATTGTCAAAACCGAAGTATAGTAATTTTGATTCCACGGTTGACATTGAAGATTATCGTGAGGACCTCCACAATTCTCACAACAAGAAAAGCTGTTGAGTCCGGACCGTGAATTATATGGATATTGGTCATAACCAAAGTTCGAGCATCACCGAAAACTGCTCATAGACAAACGTGTTTCCGGATTGACACTCAAATCCTTGGTGAGGACCTCCACAAAATTCACAAAGAAGTTATGTTGATTATATGAAGATAAGTCGGGCTGTGGTGGGTAATTGGAAAAGTTTGAGGGTCGTTAAATGAGTTCGGATTAGGATCATAATCGAATGAATTCCTCGAACCACAAAACAAACAACTCCGTTCGAATATCATTACCACACTTTGTACACGCACACCGGCGACATGGTGAACCAAAAGAGGCTCACCACAACCGACACAAGGAATAAACGATTCCATTTGAGAGTTATGAGAAGGAATCGGTTCATTCAAAGAATCAACAAAACCAACATGGTGATCCGAATGACTATCAAGTATCGAAGAACATTTTGAAAAATCCGGAGGTGGGACAAGTGGTGTGCTCGAGAGCTAGCAATTTCCACCTCTTCCGTTATGGTCTCCGGTTACGGTTCTTGAGAAGCGTGAAGATTAGGCAAGTCATTCTTGCTAGTCACCGGTCTAAATTCGCATGATTGCTTTTAACAAGAATTGTGAAAGTTTAGGATCAATTTTAGACGGCTTAGGAGCAATTGAGGGTTAGATCTTTGGATAACCGTAGGTTGGACGATTTAGCACTTCCATTATCGGAGGAAGTACCGGTCCTTTGTCCCCCGGTTTCTCGCTCCATTTTCCTCACGCAGAATTAATGGATCATCACGAACAACACGAATCCTTGACATTTGTGATAAAGTATGAAGTTTTTCAACTTCGCTCGAATTCGTCGAGGCGAGAGATTCCATGAGAATAGAAGAAGTTAGAATCAAATGGATGAGGGTAAAGGGATAAAGAATCAAAAAGGGTAAGAGGGTAAAGATGAATATTTTGGGTTTTGATTTTATAATATAATAAGAAAACAAGAGAATATTAACAAGGATGGTAAATATACAATGGATGTATATCCAGGATCACTAATCGCAAACCGCTTCAACACGCACACAACCTCCCGCGTGGCGCCAATTTGACAAAGACCTATTTGAGGGCGCCTAATCAAATGTAGTATAGTGTGTGTTCCAAAGTATTGCGAAGAAACCGCAAACCCAGGTCGTTCTTCCCAACGAGGTGTGATGGTACTCAAAACACGGGTTTGTGATCGGGTGATTTGGACAGAAAAAGGAATATGAGTGAGTGAGTGATTAAACTAAGGAAATTAAATCTATAAAAGACTTTGAAGTCATTTTAATTCTATATTTAAAATCGTTTAACGATTAAAACCTAAAACGTACGTTTAAATAAAATTACGTGAACGTATGAAATAAAACGTGAAAATGAATAAGTAAAATACCTACGGATATGGAAAATACATTTTTACAATCCTAATGATGCAAGAAAATTATTGGAAATTTAAAACTAATTTTTTTTCGACTTTTATTTTATTTACTACGAATTAAAAACGATTTAAAACTAAATTAATTATTAAAAATATTAAGCTAATTTAGAAAATTATGAAAATTTCATAGAATCTACTTTTACTTACGGTTGATCTAATAAAAATAAGAAAACACTAACTTGTTTTGGAAAATAAGCATAAAATAAGCTAGGAAAAACTTAAAATAAACCGCCAAACGTCCTTAAAGGATTAATCGAGTAATATTAGAACCAAAGAAGGCCCAAGAGCGTATGGATTGTGTGCTGTTGTCAGATGAAGCGTGTGCACCGCACTGCAGTCCTGTGTTCGAATCCTTACTCGTCACTTTTGCCATTTATTTTCTTTTTTGGAACTGAACCAATTGACAATTTATTCACAGAAACTGAAACTTGCAAATCTAAAAAACAAGCTTGTTGATAGAATAACAAAATAAATTAGAAGCTAAAAACTACTTAAGGGCTGTTTGGCTATGCTCGCTGGCCAAAACAGTGGGCTGCAAAAGGAAGAAAAAGCTACAAAATAACCAATTAAAAACTGCGATATGATGAAACTACTGCACTAAGCTAAAATGGATAACGGGAAGGAGAAATTAAGCTGTGATTCAGTTTATTCCCAAGCAAAATGGACCTAAGGTCTGTTTGGTTTTGTGCCAATATACATTGAAAGATCATCGAACGGCAAGTGTTGGAGTACAGCTAATGGGAAAATCAGTTGGCAAAGTAAATTTATACTAAGGATGTCCTAAGCTAGAAAGAAAGGAAAGTAAGCATCTAAAAGAACCTAGTTAGCGACAATTAAACATTAAAAGCTATAAAAATATGAAAACAACATGTTGTGTACTGCTTATTGCTTGTTTGTTGTGACAAAGCGTAAAAACACTAAACTTCCAACTTTGATGCTCAAACAAATTTAATCAAAACATTTTTTGAATTTTTCCTTTTGAGAAAAGCTAGATAAGCTAATGAAATTACTGTTTTAATTTTAAAATTTTTATAACACCTAAAATAACTTAAATTAGCTTAAAAAAACCGAGAAAATCACTCTAGGACCGTGATACGTAAACTTTATTTTTATTTTGAAATCATTCTAAAACTAGATTAACCAATTAAAACAACTATACTAAGAAAACATTGACTTATACAAACCTATTCTAGGAATCCAAAATGGGTTGAAATGGGTTTTGACCCAAGAACATTTCCAATCCAAACACTACTATGGGTGGTAAAAGTAACTGATGGGGATTTGATTCAAGGAAAGTTTAACTTTGCATCAACACAACAAACTCAAACTGGTTCAAACACCTTTAACAAACACTGATGACTTCTAAACACTAACAATTAAATGAGACAGATAAAATCTTAGAACATTGAAACGGCATAAACCAAATTGAAGTAAAGCGAATTTAAATTGCTTGAAAATAAAAAGGGTACAATAAAAGCAAATGACAGTAGAATAAAAAAAAAGGGACTAGAACAATAAAATTCTAGACTCAGTTTTTTATTTTTCACCTAATACATATTTATACTAATAAGATAAAAAAACTGTCTTCCTTTCTCTTGGCTTCTTTCTTCTTTGATTGTGTTTCTTGTGCTTCTTTTGGTTAATCCCAGCCATCCATTAGCCCTTGGATTACAACTTGGTGCCAACACATGAAGAGGTAACGTGTAAGTTTTCAGGGCATTTAATGCCCTTGGTTTGTTGTGGAGGTGGAGGGGACAAGGTAGGAAAGGTTGGTGATGAGTTGGTGATGAAACTGTGGGTGGGATGGTGGTATTGCAGTGTGGGAGGAAGAAGGAGGGAAGGTGGTTTGGGAGGGAGTGGGCTTTGGGTTTATTTTTATTTTGGGTCCGGTTTGGTTTGTAGTAGTATCACAAGGACCATAATTGCAATTTAGTAATTTTTCGAGGACCGATCTTGCCCATTTTCCAAAGTTATCAATAGGACCAAACTTGCCAATCTTTAATAGTACAAGGACCACATTGAATGTTTTCCATTTTATTCCACCAGGACCAAATCGCTAAAGTTCAAAGTAGAGGACCATTTTGTAAATTTTCAAAACTTTCACCAAAGGACTAACTATGACAACTTATGATTTCAAAAGGACCTTTGGTGACTTTTCTTAAAAACAAATGCTCGTGGACCGATTTTGACAACTTTTGAAATTGGGGGTCAAACGCTAATTATGCAAACTTTGTTCATTTTTCAACTGCTTTTACTCATTTTGCATCTAAAACATATAAAACACAATTCACGGAATATTTCCAAGATTTTGATGCCTATTTGAGTGTTTTAAATGTTTTCAGCTCAGATTGACCAAAATGATGAGTATTTACACACCATCGGACCTCGAGGCACTTTCGTAGTCGTTTTTAGAAGTTGAAACGCTTCATTCTTGATTCGCTTCAACTCGATTTCGCCATTTTCTTCACATGGAAGTTTTCTTGCGAAGTTTTGCATGCTCCAATGTATTACCGCTCACCAAATTCGACCTTCTTCGTAGTAGGGGTGTTGTTAACAAGAGTAGAGAACCATTCAAATTCTTCGCTTTATCGTCATCTAGCCAAGATACGACGTCGATCCGAGGCGCCTTCTTCTTCTTCTTTTCAAAGGCCTAGATGATGATGCCGGTTTCGAACTTGTTTGGGAGAGGTGGGTTGTTGTAGGGCTCAAGGACCTCTTCATCGTCACCACCGTATACTCAAAGTGATCACCGGTTTTACGAGTCGGGGTGGTAACTCGGAATCGCCCCGAGGTTTATCCGTAGAAGAACGAGGAGGGACTTTTGTTGAGTAGAGTCCGTTGGAGAGAGGTAACATAGAAGATGATTCACCGACTTCTTTTGACGCTTAGCTTCATCATTCTTATCCCGATCTTTATCTTCATCGCCTCTAGGACGCTTAGACTTTTCTCGCTTTGAATCTACAAGCTTCTTTGAGTTGGTAGTCCAACAATGCTTGAAACACTTTCCTTCCTCGTAAGTAAATGTCCCGATCGCTTAGACATTTGTGTGACAAGCTTGGCCACCAATTCATTATCCGAGAAAACTACAGGATCGATGGATTGATTGTGACGGTTAAAGGTGTGGATCTTATAGTTTGCTTGGCTATCCGCATAAGATTCGATATAGTTGTCCGTAAACATCTCCTTTGTGAATTTAGGAACGAAATCTTGAAGGTACTTTGTTAGGATATGAAAGTGTCAAGATATGAAAGTATCTTGTCGCAAAGAACTGGAAGAAGTCAAATAGTCAAAGTATCGCTAAAGACAGAGTCAAAGTATCGCAAGATAAAGTCAAAGTCTTGCTAGAACAAAAGAACTGTTATATTCGCTTATGGAAAGAATTGTATTCCATGTTTAGATTACTTGTCGTACAAGGTTATCAATTGTAAATCGACTAGGATATCCTTGAGCCTATAAAAGGACTCTGGATTGGCATTAGAGGTACGATTTACGTAAAGAGTTTTAGAGTTTACTAATTAGTGTTTTAGAGAAAAGTTCGATTATCTTAGAGTTGTATTAGAGTATCGCATAATAAGCGATTTAGAGTTTATAATAAAGTTATTCTTCTTAGCTTTGTTAAGTAAATTCGCGTGCTTGATAAAGATTGCTCGGTGTTTCTTTGTTAATAACTTAGGATTTATCCGAGGTTATTAAACCTTAACAAGCTAGTTAAGTTAGTTTGATTAAAGTATATCGATCCAACAAGTGGTATCGAGCTTGTGTGGAAACTCGACTAGAAGAAACCCTACTTCAAACAATATTCAAGATGTCGATCAAGTCGCTCCACCACCCTCAATCACCTCACCTTAATTCCAATAATCAAGAAGGAGAATATGATCTCGGTGCATGAAGATGAGGCAAGATATTGCCATTACGCACCATGCTTTATGTAATGTAATTGTGAATGGAATGAAGTAGTTTCGATCCCATTGTTGTTCCCGGACAACCTCAAAGACCAAAGGCGCCTTACCGTGCAAACCCTAAGGAATCAAGAGAAGGCTCTAAACATTCTCTTGTCTCGCCATTCCGATGGTCATCTTCTCAAGTTTCATGATGCTAAAGATGCTAAGCGACTCTGGGTCGCTCTCAAGACCAGATTTGAGGAATGAAGCCTCTAAGAAGATGCACGTAAACTTGTCAAACAACAGCTTGAAACTTTCACAAGAGGGAGAAAGAGAGAGTCTTGATGTCGCATATGATAGGTTTCGTAATCTCCTCAACATGTTGGAGTTATACAAGGCACAAGTATCACTTGAGGATGCTAATTTGAAGATTCTAAGGAGTTTGCCATCTACATGGCATGTGATTGCTACTATGATCGTAGGACAACAAGGAATGGATGTTATGGACTTTGATGATCTCTATCATCAACTCAAGGTGTATGAACATGAGATGAGTGGTCAACCAAATTCCAAATCTCATAGTATTGCTTTTCTATCATCTGAAAGAAGAGCAAGATTTCAAAAGTATCGCTTCTCCTCAAAGCACTTGCTTCTCAAAGCATCGTTGTTTACAATCCTCATCATATGCTCAAGAGCCCCACCATCTACCACTTTGCACTCGGATGAAGTTGTGTGCTCCTTCTTTGCACAACAAGCAAGCTTACCCGTCACTTATGAAGAGGATTTAGCCCAGATTGAAGAAGATGCACTTGAAGAAATTGATATCGGTGGCAAGTTGCTATGATCACCGCAAGGATCAAAAAGTACATGAAGAAGACAGGCAAAAGTATTGATTTCAAACCAAAACAAGGAATAACTTTGACAAATCTCAAATTGAATGCTTCAATTGTCAAAAGATCGGTCACTTTGCAAGGAGTGCGGGTTTGCTAAGTATCAAGCAAATGTAACTTCGAGAAGCCTAAACTTGAGCTCAAGGAAATTCCAATAATCAAACAAAGGCTTTGGTTGCTCAAGAGAAGTTATCGGTTGACCGAGTGAAGAATTTGATGATGAACCGGTGACTTCATCAGTATGGTAGCAATGGAAGATGCAATTGAAGACACAAGGGAAGCATTGGACCGAGCACTACTTTTGATGAAGAATCAACATGCCGTTTTGGAATCGATGATGGCTTTGGAGGATTTGATTGGAGCAAAGAAAGTGAAGATGATCATGTTCTTCTTGCTATGGTGGCTACTTCACCAACTCGATCACCTATCTTTGAGGTATGCTCAAACTGTTATGAGTTTTATCTAAACCGCTTAACAATTATGTGATTGAAAGAGATAATTGTATTAGGGCTAGGTCCGAGGTAGCAGGATATCAAATCACTTTAGAGTCTATAGAAGCTAAAATCATAACACATGAAAATAATGAAATGGCTTGGTGAAAAGTATGAACAACAGGACTACCAGTTAAAACTTAGTGAATGGAAACTAAACGTAAAATTGTTGAAATTGAGAAATTAACTAAGGAAAGAGATGATTTGTTAGCTAAGTTTGTCATTGGGAGAGTCCGCTTGTCCCATGTTGCTTATGTTGAAAAAGCAGAAGGGCTTACATTAGAACAGCTTAGGATTTGGAATGGACTTTAGTAACATAGATGAAAACCAAACTAGTGATCGTGATGATGGTGTTTTGAGGACATAACCACTAGTGATGATGAGCTCATTAACTATGTAGATTCATATAGTAATGAGGGCTCGATGAAGTGAACCACCTCCGAATATAAGAAAGACAATGGTTATCATGTCGCTCCTCATCCCATTAGTCATCAACCCTCTAGGCCCGATGTTTCTCGTTATGGTGTAGATAGTCTAGAGTTTAGGAAGAAGCTTGTTGCTCAATCTAGGTCCGAGAAACCCAAAGAAACTGTTAAAACAATGTTCAAAATCAAGCGGACCTTTAAACCAAAGTATCGCTCAACAAGCGCATACTCTACGCAAAACCTTTTCAAAACAAGATCGCTAAACCTTTTGGGATAATTTTGGTCAAAGCAGATTTTATCACCATCAAGAAGGCAAAATAATTTTGGGCATAGACATAGAAGAAATCACTTTGGTCATATGGGTCAAAACTGTTTTGTGTGTTATAGTCCTACTCACTTAATCAAAGATTGTGACATACACTCGTAATATCTAAGCAAGTTTCCAAGGAATAAGTCAACCAACCGAAACCTAGAGAGCACAAACCGCTTTGGACTAATTCACAAAGGGTTAATCACGAAACTTCACACCGGATCATAGATACCCACATCGAGAAGACCTTCAAGATCTCACAAGACTTTCCAAAGTCGCTCGTAAACAAGGTAATCGAAAACCCTACTGGGATAGGAATTCTAGGAGATCTCACTATCAACCTAGAAGGTATCACAATTCATATAGGGATCTAGATCACAGAACCACCGTTAAAACCGAATGGATTAAAAGGGAAAGTACTCTTGAGGACATACAAGACGCTCAACAAAAGTGAATCGATGTTTTGTGACACAAGAAAATGCTAAAAATCGGTGAAAGAGATTTATGTTGAAAACCAAAGAGTTTTGAAAATCCACGTGCTAAAAATCATAAGATAATTTTGGATCATCATTTGAAAGATAGTGGAATTACATACTCAAAGAATTTGAGTTTGTAACTCCTCGAGGGAACACAAGTCAAGAATGGCTTGGGTTCCTAAAAGTTTCTAACTCTTTTCTTTGTGTGCGGGGCAACCCGTAAGAGGAGCTTAAGGATCATCTTATTGTGGATAGTGGTTGCTCGGAAGTATGACAGTGATAAAGAGATCCCGTCGATTTTAGAAATATTAGTGGAGGAAAAGTTGCATTTGGGAATGATCCCAATGGAGGAAGGATTACCGGGAAAGGAACAATTAAAGCTGGAAGAATTGATTTTGAGAATGTCGATATGTGAAGGAGCTAAAGTTCAACCTTGTTGTCGGTCTCTCAAATTTGTGATAAAAGCATCCCGTGTTATTCACCGACACGTAATGTCTCATCCTTTCTTCTCGACTTCAAACTTGTTGATGATGTCTTGGTAGTACTTAGAGTACCAAGGACAAATGATGTGTATAGTTTAGACATGAAGAGTCTACATTCCTATGGAAGAGCCACATGTTTGGTGGCTAAAGCAACATCTGAAGAGGCACATCAATGGCATAGAAGATTGGGCCATGTTAATTTCAAGAACATCAACAAATTGGTCAAAGGCAATTTAGTTAGAGGTTTACCTTCAAAGACTTACAAGAATGATCAATCATGTTTGGCATGCAAGAAGGGTAAACAACACAAAGCTTCCTGCAAGAAGCTTGAGGAAAGAACTATTAGAGAACCATTAGAGCTGTTACATATGGATTTATTTGGACCGTCTCGTGGCAAGTTTAAATAAGAAGAAATCTTGTTTGGTTATTATCGATGATTGTAGTAGATTCATTGGGTTTTCTTTTGGGCTTTAAAGATGATACTTTTGATGCTATTCGACTCTAATTATAGCACTTGAAACCAATTAAGACTCAAGGTTAGAGGTATTAGATGCGACAATGGAACCGAATTCAAGAACAAGCTTATGGATGACTTCGTAAACAAAGGAATCAAAAGGGAGTTCAAGATTGCAAGAACACCACAAAGAAATGGTGTTGCGAAAGGAAAATAGGACTTTGATTGAAGCAAATGAACTATGCTTGCAGACTCTCAACTACCTATTCAATTCGGGTCGAGGTCGTAAGTGTCGCTTGTTATGTTCTTAACAGTAGTATCCACACAAAACCACAAATGAAGACACCTTATTAGTTGCTGATGGGCAACAAACCCAACATAAGATTCTTGAAGCCTTTTGGATGTCCTCTCACTATTTTAAACACCATTGATAATTTGGGGAAGTTTGATGGCAAGTCAAAAGAAGGTTATTTATTGGGTTATTGTACCAACAGCAAAGGCTTTAGGGTCTACAACAAAGTTACTAAGAAGGTTCAAGATTGTCTTCATGTTGAGTTTTTAGAAGATCAAGAGAATCAGAAGGGTAAAGGTCCTAATTGGATGTTTGATCTTGAAGTTTTAACTCCATCCATGAACTATGTACCTGTAAGAGAAGAGAACAAACCTGTGTATCATGGAGAAGATTCATAATATGTTGTTCATGGAGTTCATATTAGACCTGATGCTGTTCCTAATAAAGATCCTGTAAGTCCAAAACAAAGTATCATTGCTCCTAAGCAAAGTACCGATTCTCCAAAACAAAGTATCATTGCACCACAATCCTCATTATCTCACGAGGATCAATCTATTCAAGAGGAACTTAATCGATGCTTCTTCAAGATGTTTTAGCACATTCTTACACCGATGAACAAAGGAGAGCTTATGAAGAGGCAAAGAAGAAGAACAAGACTACAGAGTACTCTCACAGATTTTGACAAGATTTTCGACCAAAGCATCACCGCACTGCTGCAAGATTTTAGATGATTTAGATGATTCTACCATGCCAGGGTTAGAAGAAACCGATGATGAGCTTGAAGATGAAGGAATTTTACGATTCCAATGAAGGTGCCGATTATACTAACTTGGATGATACATATGAAGTTCCACAGCCTCCTATTTTACTGATTCATAAGAATCATCCAACCGATCAAATCATTGGTCCTTCTACTGGAGTTATGACAAGACACAAAGCTAAGGGTTTCACAAAACCTCACAATGCTTTACTTAGCTTTGTGTATAAACAAAACAAAGCTAAATCATAAGGACCATCAAACCCGCTTATTTACTTGTTTCATCTCTCAAGAGGAACCCAAGAATATTGCTCAAGATTTGACTAAAGAAAGTTGGGTTGAAGCTATGCAGAAGAACTTCTTCAATTTAAACTTCAAGAAGTTTGGTTTTATGTGATCTTCCGATGGGAAGAGAGTTATTGGAACCGATGGGTTTTAGAGTCAAAAGAGATGAAAGAGGCAATGTTATCAAAAACAAGGCAAGGTTAGTTGCTCGGGGTTATAGTATGGAGGAAGGGTAGATTATGATGAGGTATTTGCTCTCAGTAGCAAGGATTGAAACTATTAGAATATTTCTTGCATTTGCTTCATACATGGGTTTTCGTATATTAGATGGATGTAAAGAGTGCCTTTCTTTATGGCACTATTTCGTAAGAGGTATATGTGAAACAACCTCCGTGTTTCAAGATCCTAAACATCCAAACAAAGTCTATAAGGTGGTTAAGGCTCTTTATGGTCTTCATCAGGCACCTAGAGCTTGGTATGAGAGGCTCTCTACATTCTTATTACAACATGGATACAGGAGGGGAGCTATAGATAAGACTTTGTTTATCAAGAGAGACAAGAAGGATATCATGTTAGTTCAAGTGTATGTTGATGATATCATCTTTGGGGCTACCAAACAGTCCATGGTTAAGGAGTTTGAGCAGCTGATGCAGAAGGAATTTCAAATGAGTTCAATGGGAGAGTTAACTTTCTTTTTAGGACTTGATGAGTATGTAAATACTCATCATTTTTGGTTAAATCTGGACTGCAAAACGTTTAAAAATGCTCAGAAATGCATCAAAATACTGAAAGTATCTCAAAACTGTATTTTATATGTTTCAGATGCAAAATGTTTAAAATCAGATGAAAAATGAGCTAAGTTTGCATAATTGGCAGTTTCAGTCCCCCAACTTTCAAAAATGGCAACTTTAGTCCTTGGAATTTCAAAGGTTGACAGAATTTACCCCTGGACATTTTTAAATTTGAAAATTAACATTTTTTAGTCCTTGGGTAATTCTAACTTGTCAAAATTGGTCCTTTTGATAATTTTTGGAAAATTACACTTTGGTCCTTGCAGTTTCAAATTGTATACAAATTGTCCTTATATTATTTAAGATTTGCAATTTGGTCCCTGGAATATTGGAAATTGTCAAGATAGGCCTTTGGATCATAAATTTTGAATCTAAATGTGTGGTCCCTGCAGTTTTGAATTTTACACAATTGGTCCCTAAACTATCTATTTATCCAAAGCTAGTCTAGGCCCAAGATAATTACCCAAGCCCAATCCCATTTTACCCACAACCCGGTCAAACCCGTTACCCTTTACCCACGGTTTAAAATACAAATCCGCCCAAGTTTAAACAATAAAAAACACTACTCACGGGTTACCCCTGTCATCTCCATCATCACACACCCTGCAACACTCCACCCCCCCCATCATCACAACCACTCCTACCCTCCAAACACTACCCTCCAAAACACAAGTAATATCTTTCCCCTGTCCCAAATCACACATACCCACGCACAAGTTTTGGCGCCAAATGGGAAATCAAAGGTGGAGATCAAATGAGCAAAATCAATGGCCGAGATTGAGTGGAGAAACCCTAATGGAGCATATAAATGAAGAGAGAAGATGAGAAGTGGTGTCACTGCTTTTAGACCAATTACTTAAATTCATGTAATCGCTTTTACTTTTTAAATGTAATCTTTAAGTCGGGTTTCAAGCTTTTATGTAAGGAACAAGTAAGTTGTGTATCAATTCATCCGTTTTAGCAATCAAATTACAAGTTATGTTTTCTTTATGTTTCCGCCAAAATCATGTCTTATCAAAATTAAGTTTTAATCGCTTGAGTGATTCAAGATAACTTGTTTTAGCTTCTTAAAAGTTATTTAAGTTAAGTGGAACAACTTCGGGGTGTTGCATAATTTTCATGTTGGTCAACAAAAGTCAATTTGCGATTACAAGGTTGTAATGGATCCGATTCTTGGTGCTAATGGTGAAAATGGGTTGAAATAAGTCTCATTTGGGGTTTATATCAGTTAGGGTAGTGGACTGTGGTAATAAGTTAAGCTGCATCATGGCTGCACACTTGTAAGTGATTCAAATTTGCTCTTGAAATATCTTTTACACTGCTGTTGTATTACCTAAGTAGTTTAGCTCTAACTTGTCTGATATGACTATCATTCTTGCACTTTTAGGATTCCACTGAGTGGTTAAATCATAAATGAAACCTGTTATAGAGTGGCATTGAGCTCTTGATTAGGTAAATTGCATTTTAGTGGGCTTAACTAGTGTTTGGCACTAGCTGAGTATTTGTGTTAGAAGTTTAGTAACTGGTTAAGTTTCACTAGTGTAGTTTCAGTTAGGATAGATAGAGATAAAAATGGCATTAGTTCTCATGTTAGCATAGGAAAAGTCAAAGTTGCGTAAATTCACCCTAGTGTCCATCTCAATTTGAATTAGCTAGTGTAAACTTGTATTTAGTGTTAAACTCAATGATATAGCTTTGATTAGTCTTACTTTACCTTTAAATATCATTGTCGGTTCACAAATTTGATCCAAATCTCAAAAGTCAAATTTTCAAATCATCAAAAAGTCAAAACATGAAATTCTGTTTTCACCCAACCGAGTAGATTTTGATGGCTTCATTTCGGTTCAAATTAAGTGAAATTGTGGGTGCATAAACTTTAATGGTCTATTTCATTATTACCATTTTTGCCGATTTTGTCAAATTTTAGAAGCTTCAAAAGGGTTGTGAATCGTCTCATTTCCCACAAGAATCGAAGTCAAGAGTCACTGACTTTGCACAAGACTTGTGTAGTTCTTGCAGGTCTTGCAACAAGCTCATCAGAGCTCTCCTTAGTCTAGTTTTTGGGTTATAGATAGCCAACCAGGTCTAGAATAAGTCCCTACTTCTGTTTTTCATTTGTAGCTTATTGGGAAGCTTGAACTTAAGCTCAAAAGTAGTGCCACTCAACTGTTTTTGCACTTTAGTCAAATCACTCAAATCTTGGTAACTTGCAATTCAGTGGTTTGGAGTTGTTGATTTTAGTTCATTTTGAGTTAGTTTAGCAGTTTATAGCTTCTGTAAACAGTTGGAGCTTATTGGTCTTCTTTTGGCTTATCCAAGTGCTTATTTCAATAAGCATTTGTATGGCAGTTTCATAATCCTTCACACAACCCCTGTTTTTTATAATTTTCTTAGATTCTAAATATTATTTTAAGCTTTTCCTGAAATTTTCAGATTTTTCCAAGTTGGTTTGCTATTTTTCTGCATTTAAATTAAATTTTAGGCCTTTTTAATTAGCTTTAAATACAATTAATTAAGAAAAGTTTCAAAAAAAATAATTTTTCAATTTTCTTAAGTTAAGATAAATATAAAAAGCCAAAAAAATATTTTTCTAGATTTTTCTTAGTTAAATTTGTATTTTTAAATAATTTAATTAGTTTTAAATAGTTTTTAATTCCTAGAAAATAGAAAAATATTCAGAAAAATACAAAAATAGTTTTGAAAATTCTTTTTTGTTATTTTAGATTTTTCTAAGTCATAATTTTATTTTTCTAGCTTTATTTCATATTTTCTTGTATTTTAGGCTAATATTAAATAGTTAAAAATAGTTTTTAATTAATAATAATTAATTAAATAGTTGTAAAAATAATTTTCTTTTTCTAAAAATTTTCTTTTATCATTAGGATTGTAAAAATGTCATTTTCATATTTTTAGGTCTTTTATTTCTTAGATCTCACTTTTTATTTTGTACGTTTACGTAATTTTATTTAAACGTAAGTTTTAAGTTTTAAACGTTCATCAATTTTAAAAATAGTGATAGCGTTTATTTAATATTTTTATCTTTTAATTTCCTTTAATTTGCATTTAAGCCGTTGTAATTTGTTGGCTTTTCCCGTAGTTATAATCTTATTCAAACCTTTTCCTGCTCAAATCTCTCGATCACTATACGTTAGGTGATCCATTGCATAGCTCATTGGGACATAACGACCCTGGGAAACACTATACTCCCGATCTTCATTGCATTTGTGCTTAAGCTGTTTTAAGTTTCTTACATTGGCCATTCACAAGTGGTCACCTTGCGTGAAAAACTTGACTCGCTCACAAGATCAAATTTTTGGCGCCACGGGAGTCAGGTCGATTATCTTCCGCTCAGCGTATTAGTGATTTGAATACTCACTCTTTGTTCATACCATCCATCTACATATATTTACATTTTCTTATAAAAATACAAAATACTCTTCTCATTCCTCTTATCCGTATGATTCTATTTCTCTTACCCTCGCACTGCTTTGATTCTACTCTTCTTTAACCTCATAACCGCTTAATTCTATTTCTTTAACCCTCTACATGTTTAATTCTCATGGCGACGATCGATTATCCTCGTTGTTTCCACCGCAAAACCGTATGGAAGAGGATCAACTCGTTGTCGAATCCGGATTGTTTATGCAAGCGATGTGGAAGGACGGGTGCAAGCAAATATTGTTATTGGTGCGAATTATCTGATAACTCTCTCGATGATTCTCCAAGTTTTTCCGACCATCCGCCACAACCCGATGAACCCGTTCGAGAACCGGAGACCATAACGGAAGTGGTGGAAATTGCTAGCTCTCAGAGCACACCACTTGTCCCACCTCCTGATTTTTCAAAATGTTCTTCGAGACTTGATAGTCATTCGGATTACCATGTTGGTTTTGTTGATTCCTTGAATGAACCGATTCTTTCTCATTACTCTCAAATGCAATCGTTTATTCCTTGTGTCGGTTGTGGTGAACCTCTTTTTGGTTCACCCTGTCGTTGGTGTACGTGTGTACAATGTGGTAATGATATCCATAACGGGAGTTGTTTGTTTTGTGGTTCGAGGAATTCATTTGATTATGATCCTAATCCGAACTCATTTAACGACCCTCAAACTTTTCCAATTACCCACCACAGCCCGACTTATCTTCATATAATCAACATAACTCATGTGAATATTGTGGAGGTCCTCACCAAGGATTTGAGTGTCAATCCGAAACACGCTTTGTCTATGAACAGCTTTTCGGTGATGCTCGTAACTTTGGTTATAACCAAAATCCATATGATTCACTGGCCTGCACTCAGCAGCTTTCTTCAAGTAGTATTGTGGAGGTCCCCACTTCACTCGATTGTCAAATAGGAATCCATTTCCTTGTAACAAACATGACTCTCACATGTTTGACAATTTCCAACCTCCACAAAGACCATACTGGTTCAAACTCCACCGAGCCGTTGTCTCAAGAAATCTCCCAAGATTTTGAAACCGCAATGAAAACACTTGAGGATATGATTCAAAACTTTAAGAATCAAGTGAGTGGTGAAAAGACCATGGGAGAATTGCTTGCCGAAGAACGAGAAGCCCGTAAATCTAGGGAAGAATCATTAATCTTAGAGCAAGCAGCTCTAAGGCGTTCCCAATTTCTTAAGGCAGCTCTATATGACGATGACGAGGAGAGTTTTTATCCTTTTAAAGATAATATTTCTCAACTCCCTTAGTCAGTTGATATCCCAAATAGCTTGAGATCCCATCTCAAACAACTGCTATCACACCAAGTTCCCACTCACTCTCGAGCATGGGGACGAGCATCTTGACACTTGTTCCCGAAAAGGAATCGGACAAATTCATAAAGTCTAGTGTCGAGAACCTTGTCCCAATCCCGAGAGTCACAGGAACTTTTGACCATGTGTGTGATATCCTCCTCCTCTTGTCTTCCAAAATGATCATGTTGAGATGTTCTCCGATTCGATGATGATGATTCGTTATCTTGTGGAGACATCGCTTATGTGGAAGATTTACCTTCCGAGCTTGTTAGCTTAGAAGAAGAGAATGATGAAGTTATCGACATCGAAATCAAAGATGAAGCTCTTCGCCTTACATTATTGAATGTCGCTCTTCTCATTTCTAAAATCGAGGCTTTCAAAGAGAAACCAATTTCATCTCCTATCCCCATTATGGTAGTGACATTCTTCCGATGATTCTAATCCGAAATGAAAGCCTTCTGCTCGATAATATGGGAGAGAAGATTAGTGGCGCACCACTTTTCATTCTCATAATTCTCCCCGATTATGAATCATTTACATTGGAGGAGTTCACCAGTGAACCTACTCATATCAATTCCGAATATGATTCATTCACCTTCATGGAGTTCTCGATGAACTCACTCATATCATATCTCCGCCGGAGTATGATAACTTCTACTTTGATCTAGACACACCCGGATATGTCTAGACCAATTGAGCTTAAATGATGAGATTCATGCTATTATGAATTCTCCTTCCGATGATGATGAGTTAGTCATGATGTTTATCATGATTTTCTATCTCTTCTTCACCTATCCCGCTTCTTCTCCCGTTCTTCACTCCTTCGAATGAAGACATTATCTTTGATCCCGCATTTTCATGTACCATTATCTTGAGCCGGAATATATCTCATCGGTGTGGAACTTTCACGTGCTTCAAATGTTTGTCCAAACATCTTGAATGAAAGTCCGATGGAGATTGTCTCTTCCACTTACTTCCCATGAACCAATTAATTGGGTCGAGTCAAGCTAGCGACTGGAATCAAAACAAGAGATGCCATATGGGTTTTCACCCATATTTCGACTTCTTTCTATCTTTCTACCACCCTAGTGTGGGGGGTTGCCCACATGTTGTATATATGAAAGTTTCAAAAAAAAAAATCTTCCTAAATAATGGCCGTAGTATTTCCTTTTACGTTCTCGCCGCATAACCGCGGTGACTTTGAATATTGAGGGCAATATTCATTTCTATGTGGGGAATTCTCACGAATTTTAATATGTATTATCCGCCTAATTCCCGCTTTTGGCTAAAATTTTTTTTGGAGTAAGTGTTCTACACTTACTCAATTGGTTATCATCCGCCTTGTCTAATAAACAAAATGATTGGCTAATCCAGAGCAAACGGCTCTTGGTAAAGATATCTCAAATCCGTTGACGGCTTGCAATTTGCCCAAAATTGTATGGTATTCAAATCACCATATCCTAAAAAGTGAAGAGTTGGCTAGCCCGCAAGTTTATGACTTGTGGTAAAGGCAATGGAAAAACCATAATTGGTAATCACTCACCAAAGATAATATTGATAATTTATCTAAGAGTTGGCTAGTCCAGAGCAAACGGCTTCGTAAAGACAAATCAAATCATTGAAGTCGGTGGTTTGCTCAAAATCACATGGTTATCGGTGTACCATGGTTCTTACTTGAATCAAACATTTGGCTACTCCGTAAGTAATGGCTTTTGGTAAAGAGATTCAAATCCATTATGTTTTCTCAAAAGATTGCTAGGGACTAGCAATAGTTTAGTGTGGGGATTGATGAGTATGTAAATACTCATCATTTTTAGTTAAACTGACCGCAAAACGCTTAAAATGCTCGAAATGCATCAAAATATCGAAAATATCTCAAAACAGTATTTTATATGTTTCGGATGCAAAATGTTTAAAATCGATGAAAATGAGCTAAGTTTGCATAATTGGCGCTTCACCCCCAACTTTCAAAAATGGCAACTTTAGTCCCTCGAATTTCAAAGGTTGATGAATTTACCCTGGACATTTTTAAATTTAAAATTAACATTTTTTAGTCCTTGGGTAATTCTAACTTGTCAAAATTGGTCCTTTTGATAATTTTTGAAAATTACACTTTGGTCCTCGCAGCTTCAAATTGTATACAAATTGTCCTTATATTATTTAAGATTTGCAATTTGGTCCTCGGAATATTGGAAATTGTCAAGATAGGCCTTTGGATCATAAATTTTGAATCTAAATGTGTGGTCCTCGCAGCTTTGAATTTTACACAATTGGTCCCTAAACTATCTATTTATCCAAAGCTAGTCTAGGCCCAAGATAATTACCCAAGCCCAATCCCATTTTACCCACAACCCGGTCAAACCTCTACCCTTTACCCACGGTTTAAAATACAAATCCGCCCAAGTTTAAACAATAAAAAACACTACTCACGGGTTACCCCTGTCATCTCCATCATCACACACCCTGCAACACTCCACCCCCCCCATCATCACAACCACTCCTACCCTCCAAACACTACCCTCCAAAACACAAGTAATATCTTTCCCCTGTCCCAAATCACACATACCCACGTGCACAAGTTTTGGCGCCAAAATGGGAAATCAAAGGTGGAGATCAAATGAGCAAAATCAATGGCCAGGATTGAGTGGAGAAACCCTAATGGAGCATATAAATGAAGAGAGAAGACAGAGAAGTGGGTGTCACTGTTTTTAGACCAATTACTTAAATTCATGTAATCGTTTTACTTTTTAAATGTAATCTTTTAAGCTGGGTTTCAAGCTTTTATGTAAGGAACAAGTAAGTTGTGTATCAATTCATCTGTTTTAGCAATCAAATTACAGTGTTATGTTTTCTTTATGTTTCCCGCCAAAATCATGTCTTATCAAAATTAAGTTTTAATCTGCTTGAGTGATTCAAGATAACTTGTTTTAGCTTCTTAAAAGTTATTTAAGTTAAGTGGAACAACTTCTCGGTGTTGCATAATTTTCATGTTGGTCAACAAAGTCAATTTGCGCTACAAGGTTGTAACGATCCGATTCTTGGTGCTAATGGTGAAAATGGGTTGAAATAAGTCTCATTTGGGGTTTATATCGCTAGGGTAGTGGACCGTGGTAATAAGTTGTCGCATCATGGTCGCACACTTGTAAGTGATTCAAATTTGCTCTTGAAATATCTTTTACATCGCTTGTATTACCTAAGTAGTTTAGCTCTAACTTGTCCGATATGACTATCATTCTTGCACTTTTAGGATTCCACCGAGTGGTTAAATCATAAATGAAACCCATTATAGAGTGGCATTGAGCTCTTGATTAGGTAAATTGCATTTTAGCGGGCTTAACTAGTGTTTGCACTAATGAGTATTTGTGTTAGAAGTTTAGTAACGGTTAAGTTTCACTAGTGTAGTTTCAGTTAGGATAGATAGAGATAAAATGGCATTAGTTCTCATGTTAGCATAGGAAAAGTCAAAGTTGCGTAAATTCATCCTAGTGTCCATCTCGGTTGAATTAGCTAGTGTAAACTTGTATTTAGTGTTAAACTCAACAGATATAGCCTGTATTAGTCTTACTTTACCTTTAAATATCATTGTCAGTTCACAAATTTGATCCAAATCTCAAAAAAGTCAAATTTTCAAATCTGTCAAAAAAAGTCAAAACATGAAATTCCTGTTTTCACCCAACTGAGTAGATTTTTGATGGCTTCATTTCTGGTTCAAATTAAGTGAAATTGTGGGTGCATAAACTTTAGCTGGTCTATTTCATTATTACCATTTTTGCTGATTTTTGTCAAATTTTTAGAAGCTTCAAAAAGGGTTGTGAATCTGGTCTCATTTCCCCTGTGCAACTGAGTCAGTAGTCACTGACTTTGCACAGGACTTGTGTAGTTCTTGCAGGTCTTGCAACAAGCTCATCAGAGCTCTCCTTAGTCTAGTTTTTGGGTTATAGATAGCCAACCAGGTCAAGAATAAGTCCCTACTTCTGTTTTTCATTTGTAGCTTATTGGGAAGCTTGAACTTAAGCTCAAAAGTAGTCTTGTCAACTGTTTTGACTTTAGTCAAATCACTCAAATCTTGGTAACTTGCAATTCAGTGGTTTGGAGTTGTTGATTTTAGTTCATTTTGAGTTAGTTTAGCAGTTTATAGCTTCTGTAAACAGTTGGAGCTTATTGGTCTTCTTTTGGCTTATCCAAGTGCTTATTTCAATAAGCATTTGTATGGCAGTTTCATAATCCTTCACACAACCCCTGTTTTTTTATATTTTTCTTAGATTCTAAATATTATTTTAAGCTTTTCTTGAAATTTTCAGATTTTTCCAAGTTGGTTTGCTATTTTTCTGCATTTAAATTAAATTTTAGGCCTTTTTAATTAGCTTTAAATACAATTAATTAAGAAAAGTTTCAAAAAAAATAATTTTTCAATTTTCTTAAGTTAAGATAAATATAAAAGCCAAAAAATATTTTTCTAGATTTTCTTAGTTAAATTTGTATTTTAAATAATTTAATTAGTTTTAAATAGTTTTAATTCCTAGAAAATAGAAAATATTCGTAAAAATACAAAAATAGTTTTGAAAATTCTTTTTGTTATTTTAGATTTTCTAAGTCATAATTTTATTTTTCTAGCTTTATTTCATATTTTCTTGTATTTTAGGCTAATATTAAATAGTTAAAATAGTTTTAATTAATAATAATTAATTAAATAGTTGTAAAATAATTTTCTTTTTCTAAAATTTTCTTTTATCATTAGGATTGTAAAATGTCATTTCATATTTTTAGGTCTTTTATTTCTTAGATCTCACTTTTTATTTTGTACGCTTACGTAATTTTATTTAAACGTAAGTTTTAAGTTTTAAACGCTCATCAATTTTAAAAATAGTGATAGCGTTTATTTAATATTTTTATCTTTTAATTTCCTTTAATTTGCATTTAAGCCGTTGTAATTTGTTGGCTTTTCCGTAGTTATAATCTTATTCAAATCCTTTTCCGCTCAAATCTCTCGATCACTATACGTTAGGTGATCCATTGCATAGCTCATTTGGGACATAACGACCGGAAACACTATACTCCCGGATCTTCATTGCATTTGTGCTTAAGTCGCTTTTAAGTTTCTTACATTGGCCATTCATGTTGGTCACCATGTGAGAAAACTTGACGGTTTTGCACTGATCAGACTTCAGTTAGTCCATGGAAGGAATTTTCATTAGCCAAGACAAGTATGTTACGTATATACTTAAGAAGTTTAATTTTGATGATATGAAGGTCATTACTACACCTATTAAATCTATCAATTCATTGGGTAAAGATGAAGATGGACACCTGTTGAAGTCAAGTTATACAGATCTATGATTGGCTCTCTTATGTATCTTATCGCATCAAGGCCCGATATCATGTTTGCGCTTGTCTATGTGCACGATATCAAGTCTCACCAAAGATCTCTCACTTGAATGCAAGAAAAGAATTTTCGTTATTTGAAACAACAACCTAAGTTGGGGTTGTGGTATCCTAAAGAGTCACCTTTTCACTTGGAAGCTTTTTCAGATAGTGACTATGCAGTGATAATTATGATAGAAGATCCACAACTGGTGGATGCCAATATCTTGGAAGAAGGTTAGTCTCCGGCAATGCAAAAGCAGACAATTGCAGACAACATCATCCATCCAAGTCGAATATGTAGGCTGCGCAAGTTGTTGTGGACAAGTTTTGTGGATGCGTAATCAACTCTTGGACTATGGGTTCAATTTCAAAATACTCCTATCAATATTGATAATGAGAGTACAATTTGTATTGTGAAGAATCCTATGTATCATTCCAAGACAAAGCATATTCGATTAGGCATCACTTTATCGAGATTGCTATGAGCATAGGCTCATTAATGTGGTTAAAGTTCACACGGATGACAATGTAGTGATTTACTCACAAAAGGTTTTGATGTGTCACGATTCAATCACTTGGTCGTGAGCATTGGAATGATTCACTACTAAGCTATGTTTAAGGGAGGACTATAAGGTGATAGGTATAGTCCCGTATTGCTTGAGGGAGGATGTTTGTTTATACGTAGTTTCTATGAAGGTATTTGGCAAAGCAATGTTTTTCCGAAAGTACTGCTTGGAAAGTACTGCTTGGGAAAGTACTACTTATGTGGAAAGTACTGTTTGTCATATTAAAGTACTGTTCCAACGGTAATATTGATGGGTAATTGATAGTAACGGTAACTTTGTTATTTAGGCTGTGATTTTTTTTAAATCCCACCTATAAATAACTACTTTCCGATTTTCCCTCTCATTTTATTACTTCACATCTTTTCCATACTTATCTCTCAATACCATCTTTTTATTATTCGATCAAAATCTTTATTGTGCTCACTTATTCAACTATAGCGAATCGTTTAACTGTTTCAAAGCACAATATGGTGGCTTATTTGGACAAGACTGAGGCGAATGTGGCTTTTTATGATATCATTGATTATCTTACTGGGTCGCCTATTAGTTATGCTCTTTTAGTTGAGCCGGATATAATTGAACCATGGATTCAAGAATTTTGGGCTAATGCAAGAGATAATATGGAAGAGGATGAATATTATATTAGATCAACAGCTCTTGGACTGACTATCAAGATTACGAAGCCTCTATTCGGAAGATTTATTATTTGGTGATGAAGATGGGGCTATTCGATTTGACAAGTAACCGATTTGGGATACTTTTAGGAATCTTGGTTATGAAGGATCTTTGATGTAACAAACATTCAAGAAAGCATTATTCATCCTCAATGGAAGTTCTTGATTCATGTAATCGCCCATTGCATAAGTTCTAAAAGTACTTCTTGGGAGCAATTTGGGTCAAATATAGCATCCGCAGTGGTTGGTTTAGCTACGCATGAGTGTTTAATTTTTCACGGCTTATTTTGGATGGGATGCTATCATATATCTCCTCCGGGTCAAAATGGTTGATGTACCCAAGGTTTGTACAGTTTTTCTTAAACAAGCAATTGGTCGATATTCCAAAACCTGCCGCTTTGTTACCGTTATTGTGCAACAAGCCAAAATATTTACATTCATGGCTAGGCGAAGTGATTTGTTCAGAGGTGAAGATATTCCATTAACTACTACAATGATGGAAGTTGTTCAAGACGCGTCTTTGCCGGAGAGGATGAAGAAAGTGAAGGTACCGATTCAGACAAGGTATTTGCTTCACAAAGTGTCCTCAAGTCTATCATCTGCAAGCACCGCTTCATCAAGGTACCGCATCTTTACTGGGTAATCTTGTTTCTCCAAGCCCCGAGGTTCAAGCAGATTGAAAGATCACCTCCTACATCTCCTCAACGCTCGCATTCGCTTGCAGGCACATTCACATCTTCAAGGTGATGATTATACTATACATCGTGAAGGTTTGACTTTGGATAATTATGCTTTGACAAGGGAGCTAGTTAGGTTGAACAAGACTGTTGAGAGTCAAGCTAAAGCGCTTAGGAAGTTGAGGCGTAAGTATATCTGGTTAAGGAATTTTATTAAACCCTATATTCAAGGTTTCAACTTATGGGTTAAGGAGGAAAACAAACGTCGTAAACAACTTCGAAAGGAATTAAAATGAAAGAAGGTTCCTAAATCATCTTCTGTCAACTTGGGGAGGAATTCAAAAAAGGAAAATTTGAAAGAAGATGTTACAAAGAAGAAAGAATCTGTAAGTACTGCAGAAAAGATTAATTCAGATTCGAGGAACAAGAAGAAGAAGTGCAAGTTCAAGGTATCGATGACCAAGGAACCGAACATCAAAGTACTTGCTTTTCATGATACATCTAGGCAAGAAGAAATAACACCAATAACTCCAAGGGTATTGAATTTTGAAGAAGAAGCTGGTCCTTCTACAACTGTTATAGAAGAAGAGGAGGAAGCTACATTCAAACCGATTCATTCTGCAAGTGATGATGAATTAATTGCTACAATTTTAGATTTGTCACAACCAAGAGGAGGAGTTACTATTAGAGATGTACAAGAAGAAGAACAACCAAGAGCTTCTCAACCTGAAATTGATCCTAAAGACAAAGGGAAAGGTGTTCTGGTCGAAACCAAGAAAAAGAAACTAACTTTGGCAGAACTTAGAGCAATTGAAGTGGCTAGGAATGAAGCTGCAGCTAGAAAAGTTCAAGAAGAGTTAAATGCTAAAGATAGAGAAGAACAGAAGCTCAAGAAGCTCGTAATAGAGAAGCGACTCAAAAGGTGCAAGATGAATTAGATGTCAAATCACGAACCATTACAGCCTCCTACACCGTTAGATATATGTCAAGAAGACCTAATTTAGCTAAAGAAAGGAATGCGATGATGGCATATTTAAAAAGCGAGAGGATATAAAGGACTGCAGAAGCTAAATTATGTTGATATGAAAAGACTCTATGATGTCAAATGTGCTTATAAGAAGAGTGTTGTTGATATTAAAGACTTCGAGAAGAAGCTCATTGGACCAAGTCGAAAGAAAGAAGAGCTTAAAGAGAAAAGAAAACCGGGTTACTGATGTTCGCTTTTCAAAGAAAGAAAAGGTTGAATTAAGATCCGAGACTAGTGATGAATTAAAGAATTATCTCGAGTGATAGATTTTGATTATACAAAGGAAGATGATGACATGAAGATGAATGATCAAAGACTAGTGTTTTCAAAGTTGTGAAATCCAAGAATGAAGATTACATGGTTTTTCATAGAGAGATGAAAGCTTCAAAGTTTTCAAAAGGCTATGGGATTTCTTTGATATTATAGATAGAGTAGACCTATTCTACTTATATCATGTTGTGAAGGCTTATTTTGAAGATAATCCATTAGAAGGGATTGGTTTGGTTTTACATGGTGATCTCATAACTATGTGGGAAATCGAAGAAGAGAGCACCGATGATATCCGGAAGAATCAAGAAAGCCGAAATAGTTTGTTGGAGATTCTTTGAAGAATCTGGAGTTCATGTTTTGGAGCTAGAAAATGGAACAATGATACATATGTTTGCGTAAAGAAGATACCTCTTACAGCTTGAGCTCATGAGAAGAATGCTAGAGCATGGATTGAAGTAGAAGAGGATAATGAAACCGCTTGCATGGTTATCAATTTGTTTATCAACCGGACTACTATTGCTTGAGAATGATCAATGACCGGTATGAACTTTATTTGAATAAATACTTTTTGATATATCGGTATTTTTATTCAAAGCATCACGATCGACAATACTTTCATCAAAGTCTTGTTTGATGAACTAAACCGCTTAAATGAATTTTAGAAGAAACCTTTTGCTAAGTAATAAATATTTTGAAATAAAGGTTGAATAAATGGTTTTGTGATGATAACATCAATAGGTTATCAATCCACCATGGTTACAAAAGGATTGACTAATCCATGAGCAAACGGCTCGTAAAGATATATCAAACCGCTTTTAGTTGACAACTTGCTAATAAGTTAGATGGTACTCAACTCACCATATCAAGAATGTGAAAGTTGGCTAGCCCACAAGATAATGGCTTGTGGTAAAGGCATGGAAAACCATTATTGGTAATTAGTTCACCATTAGATAGAAGAACTAACTAGTCCGTATGGCATGACTTTTGGTAAAGACAAAACAAATCTGCTGATAGTGGTGGTTTGCTAAAATCATATGGTTATCAATGTACCATGGTCTTACACACCAAAACATTTGGCTACTCCGTAGATAATGGCTTTGGTAAAGAGATTTAAATCCATTATTTTTCAATGATTCACTTGAAAGTGATGAGAATAGTATGCAACTTATACCGAATTATTGTACAAATTGTCATATGTTGTCGTGTTGTTTGAAAAGATGGAGATTGTTTGGATGTCACGTGAAGAAAACAATTCTAAGAGATACTTTGACAAACACAGATATTACGTAAATACAATCTAAAGACTAAGAAACAATCCATTTTAAAGATGAAGTCATTGAGATATATTCACAAAGGAACTTGAAGTCAAGCAAGTAGAATTCAAGTTAGGGAGGATTGTTAGGATATGAAAGTCTCAAGATATGAAAGCATCAAGATATGAAAGTACTTGTAAGTCGCAAAGAACTGGAAGAAGTCAAATAGTCAAAGCATCGCTAAAGACAGAGTCAAAGTATCGCAAGATAAAGTCAAAGCATTGCTAGAACAAAAGAACTCATATATTCGTTTATGGAAAGAATTGTATTCCATGTTTAGATTACTTGTCGTACAAGGTTATCAATTGTAAACCGACTAGGATATCCTTGAGCCTATAAAAGGACTCCTAGATTGGCATTAGAGGTACGATTTACGTAAAGAGTTTTAGAGTTTACGAATTAGTGTTTTAGAGAAAAGTTCGATTATCTTAGAGTTGTATTAGAGTATCCGCATAATAAGCGATTTAGAGTTTATAATAAAGTTATTCTTCTTAGCTTTGTTAAGTAAATTCGCGTGCTTGATAAAGATTGCTCGGTGTTTCTTTGTTAATAACTTAGGATTTATCCGAGGTTATTAAACCTTAACAAGCTAGTTAAGTTAGTTTGATTAAAGTATATCGATCCAACATACTTGTTAGTGTAACCTTCGATCATTTCGCTCAGTTCCTCTTGACGATGACTTTTCATGAATTCTGAATAAACTTCCTTTCTCCTTTCATCTTTCATGCTCATCATACGATGTCAGATGTGATCAAGATAGAAATTCAACTTATTTTGGAGAATGTCTTTCTTTCCGATTTGTTTGACAAGATTCCCAATTCGTTTATGAGCATGAGATATCCAAGAACGAGGTGGCTTCTTCACCGATTTGGATGATGATTTGGTTGATATCTTTGATGGTGGTGGTGAGGAATGAGATGATGAATCGATGAGGAGGAGACATGAGGAGGCTCGGGTCCTTGGGCGGTTCGAAGTTTCATACGTGATCGTAGGACTTTCCGTAGCAACTTGTCATAATCAAGATCTTTATCTTTCTCGCACTTCTCGCCTTGATTTCTCAAAGTCATATTCGATAGTATCCTCCACAAGCTTTTGTTGTTGCAAAGAGTGGTGGCACCGATCCCTTATCGGGTTGATTAACCGCATCGGGATCTCGGTGAAGAGTGGCAAGACCACTTGATCCTCCGGTCCACCCATTTGGTCTTTTGCAAATTCTTGACTTTTTGAAGGTGACTAACGAATTTAACCGCCTTCCCAGTAGGATTGATCCAAGAGCTCTTCTTCTTCTTCTTCGAGCTCTCATCATAGGGCACAAGTGCAGAGATCTTCCCTTTCCTTTATCGCTTGAGGACTTGGAGGTTTTGGCATCAAGGATTGTCATCCTTGCGCTTTGAGTAGGTAATCTCTTCATCTATGTCGGTACCTTGAGCTTTCGTCCAAAAGCTTTCTTTGCGGTTCGGGCTTGGGGATTGGGATGGGAGTAGCTTCCTTAGATGGAACAATCCTCTTTGAAGGAGGTTCCTCTTGGGAACTTCCTTTGACTCTCTATGCTTAATGCACTTCCAAGACCGCCTCTTCCGGTTCTCCGAGTAGGTGTCCCAAGCCTTTTCATCAAGATGGCCAACTTTTCCTTCTTTACGGCCACCGATACCTTTTGTATGCTTCCGACTTTTTGATTTCCTTTGTAAGAAGGTGATCGGGCAACTCAAAGACCACTGCTTCTTCAGAGACGATTCTTTGATTCCGACGATAGTATAGGCTCACCAAGATGTCATGATTATCTTGGTCATTGAGTCTCCGGGATATCGTGGATGAAGTCCAAGAGCTCTCGGATCAACAGTTTGGTGTATCCGACATAGGAATTTTGGAGCCAAGCTTCTTATGAAACAACATCATATCTTCCCATAGCAAAGCTTCAATTATAATGTCCTTCTTGTTGATCAACCACGGAAAATTTGCGCTCCATGAGCTTGGGATGCTCATAGCCATTGTCACGACCGAGATTGATTTGGTGATGATCATATAGAGTGTCCTCCATGGTTGAGGAATATTCTTCACCCACGTGAGAGTGCTTAGTAATGATTCCTGTAGCTTCATCATAACCAATATCTATCAAGAATTGCAGGATGCCTCTTCAAGTAGGGGTAGCAAAGAAGTCGGTTGGAGCGATGTCCGGAATGATGAGAACGACTCGTAAGTCATCGGGAGTGATAGTGACTTGTTTGTGATTAAGAGTCACATTCACAACATTTTGACCAAAGGATTCTCTCGCATAGAATCCTGAATTGTTGAATGTAGACCTCCGAACTGTGGCAGAGTGAGAGCATGTTCGGTAGGGATGATTCCCGAGAATATCCACCGCAATGAGACAAGAAGATTCGAGCATGTGAGGTGTCAAAGTCAACCCTAAGGTTGTTCTTTCCAAGCTTTCTCGGATAACCCTCCGAAAGATATCAGCAATTATAAGAACTTCGATGCATCCACATTCATTTGTTCACCATGTCGTGATCTCAAATAACATTAGCCAAAAGAACCAACATATCGAAAGACATAATGTTAGTCAACGTAAGGTTTTATTGTCTAGTTATTGAATGTACAAGTGTCAATGATTGTTACGAGTCCTAAGTCACTTGTTTGTCCAATAGTCCAATGATGTCGTGAAATATTTAGTGAGTTAGTTAACTTTAGGTTTTAAAGTTTATGTTATCACTTATGGTTCACAACATATCAAACGCTTAAGTTTATTAGTGACATTATTGGATTCGTGATGATATGATAAGTTTATTAACAAGTTTGTACACGTAACAACTCATAATGAAGGTCAATCAAGGCTTAAGCGTAGTTTTGGCAAAGTTAAGCGTGAAAGAGATGATATACGCCGTGACGAAAGCTTACGCGTGGGATCCTAACTTACGCGTGGGAAGGGGACCTTATGCGTAGAGCTTACGCCAGGCGTATAAGGACCTTACGCGTAAGGCTTACTCGTAAGAGTAGACCTTATGCGTAGAGGTCACCGCGTTTACGCATATCCTTCACAGGATACGCGTGGTCCCATTGTAGAACCTTACGCTGTAATAGTTATGCGTGGGATTATTCTTACGCGATAACTTGACTACGCCGTAGGGTAATCCTTATGCGTAGAATTGCAAATGACCTTGATTCTGAATATTAAGCGTAGCAAAGCCTGAAATAATTTCATCAAATCATTATCATTAACACAAAACTTCATTTTATCAACAAAACATGGCATGAATCATTCGTTTAAAGGTTACGCGTAGAAAGTCATACGCGTAGGTCAAAACCCTAAGGGTTTAGATTTACGCGTATCATTTCTAGCCATGGGATTTGCACCAAACAAATTATGGTAGGTCTATGATATTGAGAGAGTCTATGAAACAAGTTATAACATCTAATTCGTTGAGAATCAAGATTACCCAAAGTTATGAACTTTAAACCCTAATTCCAAATTGTTAAACATTTAGAGTTTCTGGGTGGTTAACAACCTTAGAAATCATCAATTCATCAATATGTGAACATAACCCAACAATCTTTTTGACCAAAACACTTCACATTCGAAAATACCCAATTCGACTCAAGAACCCTAGTTTTCAAAAATCATCAATACGTGTTTCTGGGCGGGTTTTGATGGTTAAAATGATATCCTTGATGTATTAGAACCGTTTGACACTATCCATTAATCCAAAACACACACACAATGATTGTGTGTTCATACGCTATGCGTAGAACACATAATCACGTAAAGCACGCTTTAGCCGTAGGATTAGCATGAAATTTAAAACCTTAGCTTAAAAACATGTTGTAATCACAAAACTACTTACAAGATGATGATCAAAAGGACGGATTTCTTGGTTGAATTGTAGGCGTAGATTAGTTAGGTTGAGAGAATTAAATGAGAAGTGAATAAGTTAAGTGAAGGTATTTTATTAAAATTAACTTTAACATTTTGACAGTTTTGGTCCCTCCAACTTTTCCTTTTTCAAACAAAGCCATTTAACTTCCATTATGGTTACCGAACAATGTTTTTAGGAAAGAAACTTGACGACACTCCCCCTCGACTTAAGAAATAATGAAAGGTTATAAATTTAGTCCGAGGAGTGTCATTTAACCAGAAACATTTACCACCATTGATAAAAGAAACAACCAGATATAATAACATGCAAGTACACGATGTTTAGAAACAGTTATGAAAATTTTCTCCCCTCAACACTTGATCGTAAAAATACCGAATTTTGAAAGATTATAGTGTTGAAGGAAGAAATGTACTTGCCATGTTGAAAGATTATAGATTAGAAGAATATTTTTGTTGTTTTATAAGATTTTATATTTTGTATTTTGTTTTGAAAATTATTTACAAAAGATGTTTTGGTGTTTGACGGTTTTTAAGACTGTTTTAAGAGGTCATCCAATTCCTCTTGAGTCAAACACCTCATACCAATCCGTGGATCAACTCATTAAACCTAGCGGGAGGCAAGGCTTTGGTGAGAAGATCCGCCAATTGGTATTCTGTACCCACAAAGTATAATTCAACGGCACTGCTCCACGTGGTCTTTGATGAAATGATAGCGTAGATCGATATGCTTTGATTTCGAGTCTTTGAATCGAGTTGCACGAGATCACAATGGCACTTCGATTGTCGCAGATACATCGGATTCATCAAATCGTAACCATAGTCTTTGAGTTGTGTTCTCATCCATATGACTTGAGCACAACACGTGGACATGGCTACATATTCTCGCTTCGGTTGATGACAATGATGTACAATCCTTCTTTGATTGCCAAGACACCGCTTTATCACCAAGAAATTGTAGAGCTCTCAAGTACTTTTCTCGAGTCTAAGCATCCCGCGTGGTTAGCGTCTGAAAAGGCGATTAGTTCAAAACCGTAATCCTTCGGATACCGGATCCCCAATTTAATGGTTCCTTGATGTATCGGAGGATTCTTTTAGCCTCGAGAGAGGTGGGTTTCAGCTTGGTCGCGATCGATAACGGGAGCATAGATAAACGGCAAAGACAATATCAGTCTGCTAGTGTTAGATACATGAGAGACCCAATAATACTTGGTATTTGGTAGGGTCAACTAATTTCCCATGTAAATCGTCTAGCTTCTTGGTATGAGTCATTGGTGTGGCATAAGTATCACGTGTTTTCATTCCAAATTTGTTTAACAGTTCAAGGGCATATTTGGATCGACTCAAGAAAATACCACGGGTGGTTGATGAACTTGCGATCCTAGAAAGAACGCGAGTTCACCCATCATGGACATTTCAAAATTTTCTTCATTAGTTTTGCAAAAGCGGTTGAAAACTTTTATGTGTAGACCCAAAATGATGTCATCCACGTAAATTTGAACAATTAAGATATGTGCCCGTGATATTGTATAAAAGAGTTGGGTCAACCGAGCCTTTGGTGAAATTATTAGCAATAAGGAAAGATGATAGCTTATCGCACCATGCCCGAGGGGCTTGTTTGAGACCATAAAGAGCTTTGTTCGCTTTGTAGACATGGTTCGGCACTCGGATCAACGAATCCTTCGGGTTGGTCGACATAAACCGCTTTTCGGTTGTCCGCTGAGAAACGCAGCTTTGACATCCATCCGAAAGACCGTCATATTCATATGAGCCGCGAACGCGAGAAATATCCGAATGCCTCAAGACGAGCAACCGGAGAAAAGATTCTTCAAAGTCTATCCTTCTTCCCGACGATAACCCTTAGCAACTAGACGTGACTTGTTTCGGATTACGCTTCCTTCAAAGATCCAATTTGTTTTTCCAAATCCATTTGAGACCAATGACGAGACCCTGTTGGTCTTTCAACCAGCTTCCCATACTTCAAGACGCTTGAATTGGTTGAGTTCTTCTTGCATGGATTCAATCCATTGTCTTTTGTCATTGCGTCTTTAATGTTTTTAGGCTCATATTGGCGAACGGTGAGTGCATAAATGCAATGTTCACCATCTCGTGCGAAGACGTTGTCTCGTAACGACCGGTTGAGTCGGGTTGCCAATAATATTAGCCACGGATGGTCTTTTGTCCATCGATGTGTAGAGGTTGATGTTGGTATACATTGTGCGATTCGAGGATTCAAATGATTTGTTGATGATTTCGCGACATCGTGCGGCGAAGTTGTCATTAGCAAACGGGTTAAAGAACGATTTGGATCAAAATCGCAGCGGGGTACTTCATTCGAATATCATCACCGGTTCATCATTGTTGGAAGCGGTGATCTGTTGTGTTGGAGTCAACTAGTGTAGGTGCATCTTCAACAATGAGTTGTTGTAGCAGTGTATCGTATAAGAATATTATCGGGTTGTGCAATGGAAACAATGGATACACCGAGCACGCTCATCAATATCGCCACCGAATGAGGAGCAAATAACCTTTCCATTTGTTGACGAGTTAGTGGGGCTTTGTTCACCGATGATGGGGTTGAGGAAGTTTAAACGGTTGTGACCGGTTCTAAGTCGTTATACTCGTAAGTCATTTCCGTGAGTTCATCAAAATGAGCATGAATCGCTTCCATCACTGCTTTGTACGACGATTCCGCATCCGTAACCTTTAGAATTCTCACAATATCCAATAAAGACTCCAATGTCGGCTTTGGCTTTGAGCTTTCCAAAATCATCACGATCATTATTCGGTAGCAAAGGGATCCAAATACATGAAAGTGTTTGAGATTCGGTTGTGGTTGTGGACAAGCTCGAAAGGTGTTTTGTTGTGGCGCTTTGTGATCATAGAACGGTTTTGAGTATAGCATGCAGATACGCTTCGCCCACAAGTAACTGGAAGTTTAGCATTGATTAACATTGTTCTTGCAGCTTCCACTAACGCTCGGTTTCGTCTTTCAACAACTCCGCTTTGTTCGGTGTACGTGCAATAGATGTTTGATGTCAATTCCACTTTCTCATAGAACTCACGAAGGGTTTGGTTAACAAATTTAGTACCTCCGTCTGCTCGATTAGCTGACGGTGTTGCGGAGTCGAACTCAGTATTTTGTGAGAAGGTGATGATCATTTGTGGAGCTTGGTCTTTGCTTCAAGAAAGTAGACCCAAGTCCATCGTGAGTAGTCATCAACAATTACTAAGATGTAGCGTTTGCCATTGATCGCTTGCACGCGCGATCGGGCCACACAAATCCATGTGAAGAAGATGAAGCACATGTTTGAGAGTCGTGTTCCACCTTTGAAGGAAAATGAGCACGAGTGCTTTTCCCTTGTTCACGGTGAGCAAAGGTGATCTTTTGAATACTAGGAATCGTGGAGACCTTCAACTAGTTTGTGTCGAGCAAGATTGGTGATGGTTTGAAAGTTTAGATGTGAGAGAAGACGGTGCCATAGCCGAGATTTTGTTGATGTTGCCTTTGAAAGTAAGCAAATGGGAGATGAAGCAACCATGTCTTGCATAGAGATAGTGTAGAGACTAGAATTACGCGAGCGGACATAAGGTCATTTCCTTGTAGATCACGAATGAAACAAGTTTTCTCCCGAAAGCAACCTCCAAATCTCCATCACAAACCGACCCATCGAAAGCAGACATGACCGAGGCCTTCCACATAGTAAACCCTCGCGATTTGATGTTCCCATTGACATAATCTCCGTAGCCCATGATAGTCTGCGAAGTGATCATTCCCGAACCGACAGTGCCAATGAACTTTGCAATAAAGTTTGATAACAGTTGAAGGTTGCTCGTCATGTGTCGGGAACATCCGCTATCAACAATCTAGAGAATGATCTCAGATCACCGCATTACACATGCATTTACACGGATGGAATAGAAGTAGATGTGGAACCCGAAATGTTAGAGGGTTCCAAGCGTATATGATACATTCACACATTAATGACTTTAGGCATCCAAGTTAAATCCTAGTGTGTTATATATCCATTTCGCCATCTATAACTACTCTTTGCTTTAGTCTTAGTGAATGTACTAGGTGGTACTACATTCTTAGGAGGTGAAACTGAGCTACAGATGACAAAGAATGTTTGCCTTAGAATCTAAAGAGGTGGTCTACCAAGCACGTACTTAGAATGATTAGTGGGCCTAGAGGTATTCCGATTCTTAGGATTCCGTAAACGAGAGATTATAGCTTTAGCAACACATTTGTCATGACAATCGAATTCATACTTTACGACAAATAACACAAGGTGCATCGATCAATATCAAAAGTGCTTAAAGGTTTAGCATTTGTTACATCACTATTTCTATTACATTTGCCGACGCAACATCTATAGTGGAAGCAACGTGAGTCTTATTCATAGTCCTAGGGTGTTCTTCTACTTTAGCATTCCTTATTGATCTTTTCTTAGGTCGCAACTTCCTATTCTTCGATTGAGTGCTCCTAGGTCGTGAAGTGCGGACGCTTGGAAAAGACGCAAGTATTCTGCTTCAAGATAAGGAAGCACGTTAGCAACTTGTGATTTGGCGTAGGGATTCTAGGTGCATGATTACTAAGTGTTACCGGTGCTAATCTCTTAATGATGGTTGGCGGAAGTGGTTCATACTTTCCTAACATTTCTTTTAGCTTAGAGATAGTGTGAATCAAATCTTGATTTTCGGACCGAATATTACCAAAGAAAATTCATGACTTCTCTAGTGTGAGCAAGATAGTGATCAAGTTCGTTTGATGCTTCATGTCGAGTCTTATTGAGTAAATCAAATATGACACCATATTCTGCTTAACTGCTACAAGTTCTTGTTCATATTTAGAGATTTGACTTTTCAAAGACACGCTTTGATCATCCAGCTTGCTCAATTTTAGGATCGAAGATTTTGCACTCAACCGAGTGATTTTCTTTTGAAAACTAAGTTGATGGTTGTGAATATCTTTTCACACCAATGAAGACGACGCTTTTGCATTGTAAAGTTCGTTAAGTAATTGTTTATTTTCGCTTTTAAAGACTCGATCCGAAGCACATTATCGGTATTCTCAACAGCTACCACAGAGTCAACATTATCGGCATAGATATAATCGATGCATGTGGCAAAGAATAGAATAACACAACATTATGGATATCGGACAGTATAACATCTTCCAAGAGTCGATCAACATCTTTTCTCAACAGTTTTTTTACGCTTAGTATTAGAAATAGATGTTTCGGTTTTCTCGAAACGACCTTCATCACTCCAAGTTCCTTATGAAAATCCTTTTCCCAAGCTAATGCACAACTTTTCAAATTTTAACATTTGGTAAAAGATTTTTCCGAAAAATGTCTCTTTGTTCTCGCTAAAGGCGATTGAAAGTGTTGAACTTTGATTTCGTAATGATGTTCTATCTCATGTTCTAAAGTTTTGAGGTCGACCATGAAAATATCAAAATATCTAAGAAATTTGCGATTTTCGTGTTTTGAGTTTACTTCATCGATGGAAGGTAAAGGACCATAAATTTGTGCATAATCTGGTTTGGGATTAACATTAGAAGACTCGGTGTTTTGATGATAACCTTTGGTGTGTTAGATGAATCCGTTGGTGTGACAAAAGTGACCGATTTTGAATAATTAAAAGGTTTGTTGTAAACAACGCTTTTAATTTTGATCGACTCGCCTTCTCGCATCTAATTCCTCTTGACGATGATATTCAACAACACTCATAACAAGATCATTAATGTTATATTCTCGCACTTTGAAACTTGTGATTTGGTTTGAATGTTTTGAGTGAAAGCTTAGGTTTGTAATCGCCTAGATTTGGTCCATATCCTTTTGATTGGGTTTTAAAGTAAACTTTTAAATAGTCATTCTCGATTCACCATGTTTGTAAACAATGCTTTAAACTCTTTAATTTTGTTTTGCAAGCCAATAATTTCACGCAAGAAGGTCATCTACCCGATTCATTGAATGCTTTTGTATGCGGAGAACTGCTTTTGACAAGTTAACAACTCACCTTAGCTTTTGATTTTCCAAGGTGAGAGCGTTAATTTGCTTTTTATGTTCATGTTGCGCTTGTTCTATTTCGCATAACAAAGCATTCTTCAAGCGGCTAGATCACGATCCGTCTCTAAATATTTTTCGCTTTGATGAGATTTAGCAAAGCGGCTTCAAAACCTTTTTCACGGTTTTCTTGAGTTTTGAAAAAGTTGAGTTGCATTTGTAAGCATTCAAAATCCTTGATTAACAATGCATTTTTGCTTTTAAGTCCTTGTTTAATGCATAACAATCCTCCATTTTGATTTGATGGTCTTGAATTAAACGAGCAAAACTGGATGAGGCAACAGTTCGGCTTGTTCAACGTGAGTCACAACATGATTATTATTTAGATCCTCGGTACAACCACGGAGTCAATTTGATTATCAAGGAAACCATAAGGTCATCTTGATCGTCAAATGTAACTACTGTGGTTAACTTGAAAATCGTCGAATGAGATGTAGATGACTCATTTTGAATAATCCGATCCGTGCGGATTCGGATATTGGCGGAGATATTAGTTCGATATGATGATGGTTTGTTCGGCACTGAGACAAGCCATCGTGTCATACACTGGGCCTGTGTCACTCATGTGTAACTCATGCATATTAGCCATCAACATAACAATACCGTGCATTGGCACGCAAGTCCTCCATATCATCATCTCGAGTCTCGCATCCGCTATAAACCTCTGTTCTTTGTTTGTGAGAGATCCACCACTTCATCCTTAAGAGCCAAAAGAAGAGCCTCTTTGAAATAAGCACCGCCCTAGTCCTTGGCTTTGGGCATGCATTAGCCAGTGTCCTTCTCATTGCGCTTGTAGCATCAAGACCATTCAAACCATTCGAGCATTTCCTGCTCCACCACTTGAGCTCGTTGTTATTCCTTCCCATAGCATTAAACCCTTGACCACCTCCCATTTGACGACCATAACCACGATTCTCGAACATCAACTCGCCCATTGTTCACAACCACCGATTTCGTGTATTGATGAGGAACGAATACGATTGTTGGATTTGTTAGTATAACGGCTAAAAGCATTAGCAATCATAACAAATCCTGCTGTAATGCTTCGAACGGATCGGATTCCTCATGAGTTTGACTATGAAGTGCTTGATCGGTGTTGTTGTTGTAAGGAACCAATTGATTTTGTTGAGGTTGCCGTGATTGATCGTTTGGTGTGACCGAGGCGCTTGTTTGAGTTGCTAGTTGAGGAGGATAACTTTGTTGAGCATATAAGGCAAGTTGTTGATTTTCCGGATGTGTGGGTGGAGCAATTTGAGCACGGAGAATCCTTTCCCGATCAACTTCCTTCTCATGAGGCTTCAAGTAATCATACAACAATCCATATGTAGAATGATGCATATTCTTTGCTTCAAGGAGAAAATGACATACTTCTCCCATTCGTGACCAAGGCTACTCAGAACTTAGTATTCACCGCAATTCTTGGCATGATGATGTTGTGTTTATCCAAATCATTGATGATGTCTCGAAAATCGATGATGATAAGACTCTAGTGTCTCTCCGATTCAATCATGAAGTGTTCATAAGCCAAGTAAATTTTGGATTCCAAATCCTCCCGATTGAGTACCGATCCTTCCATAAGAAGATGAATATGGTCCCACATTTCCTTTGCGCCTTTTGAGCATCAACACTTGAAGAATTGGGTTAGGTAATCCTAAAAGGATATATTGCATTGCAAGCTCATCGACTTCATAGTGTAGAAGTTCATTGCATTTAGATCCGCAATGAGAGCAATGTTGGTTTGTTCATCTCTTGGTGGAAAGATTAGGATCTCCGGCACAATGACGGTGAGGCATCTCAAATGGACCTTCCAAGATAACCTTCTTTAAGAACTTTCCATGTGGCTTCTTCGATCGCAAAACCTAAAGAACCTTATCACCCATTGATCGTAGTTTCTGGAGTGAGCATTGGAGGTCTATCAAGTGATCCACTTCATGAATTGATTGTTGGTCGCTTAAAGCTTCACACATCTTTGCAAACCAAGTGGGTTCCTTCATAGTGTTTCTTGATGGATGTTGATTGAATTCATTTGTGTAGGGTTGAACTTGAAGACTTGGCGGTGTTTGAACCATTTGTGGTGGGGGAATTGCACCAAGTTGTGAAGTATGTTGTTGATTAAATTGTTGTTGATAAATTGCTTGTTGTTGATTCCATTGTTGATGTTGTGGACTTAGTTGTTGTTGTCGTTGAGGATAAGTGTAAGGGAAATAGTTAGAGTATGGTGGTTGAGACATGTTGAAAACTTGTTTTGGTAAAATGGATCTTTGTAGTCGAATGAACCTTTGTTGATGAAGTGTCCTTAGGCGAGAAAAGACAAGAACCAAGTAGCACTTATGCGTAAAACACCAAAGTTACGCGTAACAATAAGGAGTTACGCGTGGGATTTAGCTTACGCGTAAGTAGGAAAAGCACTAAAGTTAGGCGTAGACAAAAGTTAGGCGTGAAAGTTAGGCGAGGATTTTCTTATGCGTAAGACTAGGCTTAGCGTAAGAAAATCTTAAGCGTGGGATTTCACGCGTAAGCTTATGCTTATGCGTAATTTTAGGGTTTTTGCTCAAATGATCTTTACACTATCGCAAAGGCAAAAGATATCCAAAGTCGACGTATTTTCGGACTTATCCAAGTAAGAAAACACGGAATAAACCACGAAAATGAAGATCAAACCAAGGAAGCACTTACGCGTAGTTTTAGGGTTTTACTACGCGTAGAAATGCTCGTAACTTTGATTCTGTCCAAAAGTGTTTCTAAACCGTTTTGTGTGATAAAATAGCTTTAATAACACCAAAATACACAAAAGTGTGAAACTTGATGAACCAAAGCCTCTAAAACAGCTTCTGCTGTAGAACTACACCCACGCTCAAAAACTAGATGAAAACAACTATCCACGATAAAGTTTGAAACTTTTGCCAAAAACAAGTATTTTAACACCTTAAAACATTGAAAGTACAAGAATCTTGGATTCAAAAGTGTAAAAAATACGTTTTTGATCAAGCCAAAGGTGAGGTATACGCAAGTTAGGCGTGAGACCAAAACTCACTTCAAACAATACGTTCACTCAACTATTAGGCGATTGATACCACTGTTAGGTCACTAGTTTTACAAACACAAGTAATATATGAAAGGGATGAGGCGATTGAACAAGTAAAACCACACACACACACGATAATATGATACGGTTTACGCGTAGGAGTATGAAAAAAAATAACTTGAACAACCAACCCTCAAGTGAGGGTTTACATAAGGTATTTATAGGAGGAAAGCTAGGGCAACACTCCTAGTTTCCATCCTTTCATTAATGGGCTTGGGCCTAAGCTCATGGGCCTTCTACATAAGCTTAAGGCTAATAACAAACATAAAGGCCATAATAAAGCTAACTATTACATAATAATTACTAACACTTGATTATGGTTTAGGAGTGATTCCAACAACTAGGTATTCAACAAATTGATCCATCAACTAGTAAAGAAACAAAATTTGTTAAAGAACTAGAAAAACCAGCCACTGTTGTGGCGGATCCCACGGACCCCATAAAAAGGGAACCGGCTAGTGTACAGACAGGGATCCGTGGATCTGCTGTGACAACTAGTGGTAATAACGTAGCTTCTTCATCTAGAACTGAGTTTGTTATCGTTAATAGGAAGAAACCAACTCATGTCACCACTAGACATCCACCTCCAAAATATAATCCTACTTTTGCAAGAAACAAAGCACCATCTTTTCAAAAACATAATACATCTAGGAGACCTAATAACGTTTATCCAAGAAGTAACCATCAAATGGGATGGAACTCTAATATGCAAAACGGTTTTCCTTTTCAAAACTTTGCTCCATGGAATGCATACTCATCTTATCCATACATGTCTAACATGAATGGAATGTTTAACACTAATGGACCCATGAACAAATGGGGACCAAACTTTTGAGTTTATTATTGTTTTAGGTGTGCTTAAAGGTCCACCTAGACCCCGATGAATGGGTCAAGGATAGCGGGTGCACGAGGCACATGACCGCAATAGGATCTATTCTCCACATATGAATCTGTAAATGGAGGTAATGTGGTGTTTGGAAATAGCAAAAGTAGAATCATTGGTAAAGATACGATTTTCAACAAATCTCTAACCATTAACGATGTGTGTCACGTAGAAAACCTAAACTTTAACCTCTTAAGTATAGGACAAATATGTGATAAAAAGTGCAATGTACTTTTACCAAACCGCGAGAAGATACTTAAAATGGGATAACCATAGGAAGAGGAATTAGGAAACATGGAGTCTATGTCATTAAAATCGGTAATGAACCTAAAGACAAACTATGTCTTACCTCTATGGATGATACTTCGACCTTATGGCATCGAAGATTGGGTCACGCCAATATGCGACTTCTCCAATCGCTATCATCCAAAGATCTAGTAAGAGATCTACCTAAGTTAAAATATGAACATCATTTTTGTGATGCTTGTAATATAGGAAAACAAGCTCATTCTAGTCATAAAGCTAAAAACATGGTGTCTACAACTAGGTGTCTAGAATTACTACATATGGATTTATTTGGTCCATCCGCTATCCAAAGTTATGGAGGCAACTACTACACTTTGGTCATAGTGGATGACTACTCTAGGTATACATGGACAAAATTTTAAAGAACAAAACGAAACCTTTAACTATTTTAAAATATTAAGCAAAAGATCCAAAGACAACTAGGAAGTCCCATAGTGTCTATTAGGACGGATCATGGTAGGGAATTCGATAATGAAGTGCAATTCGGAGCTTTTTGTGACGCTAATGGTATTACTCACAACTTCTCGGCTCCACGCACTCCACAATCGAATGGGGTAGTTGAAAGAAAGAATAGAACCTTACAAGAAATGAGTCAAACCATGCTTAATGAACAATCCATACATCAAAAGTTTTGGTGTAATGCCATTGATACTTCAACGTACATACTCAATCGAGTCTTAATTAGACCAATCTTAGGTAAAACTCCATATGAGTTACTCCGAGGCAAAAATCCTACGTTAAATCACTTTAGAGTCTTTGGAAGCAAATGTTTTATTCTTAACACTAAAGATTACCTTACAAAATTTGATCCTAAATCAACCGAAGGTATCTTTCTAGGTTACTCGCCAAATAGCAAAGCTTACGTCATATTAAACAAAGAAACAATGAAGGTAGAAGAGTCATTAAACATTAAATTTGATGAAAGTCCACCCAAACCCTCTCCACCTCTTGTCGATGAAGAGATCATAGAAAGTGAAGCTATTGTAATAAAGAAAATGATAAATGAAGAAGAAGAACCTTTAAATGATGAAATCATAAACATTAAAGAGTCCAAAGATCACCCCGTAGATAAAGTCATAGGAAAACTAAATGAACGAACATTAAGGTCTCAAGTTCAAAACCAAAGTAGCTTGTTTTGTTTCATTTCAACCATAGAACCTAAGAACACACAAGAAGCCATAAAAGATGAAAGTTGGGTAATGGCTATGCAAGAAGAACTAAATCAATTTGTTTCTAATGATGTTTGGACACTTGTCCCTCCACCTAGTAATCAAACCATAATAGGAACAAAATGGGTTTATAAGAACAAATTAGATGCAAACGGAGTAGTGTCTAGGAACAAGGTTAGACTCGTTGCCCAAGGGTATAACCAACAAGAAGGAATAGACTTTGATGAGACCTATGCCCCCGTGGCTAGATTAGAGTCTATAAGAATACTTCTTGCGTATGCTTGTGCTAATGATCTAAAGCTTTATCAAATGGATGTCAAAAGCACTTTTCTAAATGGTTTCATTAATGAAGAAGTATATGTAGCTCAACCTCCGGGCTTCATCGATTTTGAAAAACCCAAACATGTTTATAAATTAAAGAAAGCCCTTTATGGTCTTAAACAAGCTCCAAAAGCTTGGTATGATAGACTCAAGTCCTTTTTAATTAAACACAACTATACCATGGGGTTAGTTGACAACACACTTTTTACTAAGAAAAGAGAGTCACACATAATCATAGTGCAAATATATGTAGATGATATTATATTCGGATCCACTTGTCAAGACATGTGTGATGATTTCTCTAAAATCATGCATGACGAGTTCGAAATGAGTATGATGGGAGAACTTAATTTCTTTCTTGGTCTATAAATTAAACAAGTAGAAGATGGTATATTCTTTAATCAATCTAAATACATAAAGGAGATGTTAAAGAAATTTGGTCTAGAAGAGTCGAAACCAATTAGGACACCAATGTCATCCGACACCAAACTCACAAAAGATGAAGAAGGCGAATCCGTAGATAATACTAAATATCGAGGCATGATAGGTAGTCTTCTCTACCTCACGGCAAGTAGGTCGGATATCATGTTTAGTGTTTGCTTATATGTTAGGTTTCAAGAAGACCCTAAAACATCACACCTAGAAGCCGTAAAAAGGATATTTAGATACATTAAGGGTACAACACAATTAGGATTATGGTATCCTAAGGGCACGGGAGTAGAAACAATTGTATATGCAGATTCTGACCATGCAGGTGATTACGTTGATAGAAAAAGTACAAGTGGGGTATGTACTTTCATGGGATGTTGTTTAACATATTGGTTTTCTAAGAAACAAACGGCACTAGCAATTTCAACAACCGCCGAGCACGTCTCCGCGGCAAAGCATGCCAACAAGCACTATGGATGAAACAAGCGTTAGTCGACTACGACATCCATCTAAGCGACATAGCCATCCTATGTGACAACAAAGGTGCCATCGACTTAAGCAAGAATCCGGTATTGCATTCTCCCACAAAGCATATAGAGATTCGTCATCACTTCTTAAGAGATAATGTTCAAAAGGGGAACATCTCTATTGAGAAGGTAGCATCCAATGACAACATAGCCGACGTCCTCACCAAACCGTTGAAGCGGGAACAATTCAACTTACTTCTTCTTGGTCTTGGTCTAATGGAACAAACGTCGTAACTTATTTGACTCTACAAGGTATGTAAACACCAGCCTTCTTCTTTCTGAGTCTAGGATCTCTATTTCACGCACAACTCACAAACAATACGGGAATTTTCAAAATCCAAGATAAGTTTTCCGCTTATAGCTTTCTTATTTTCTTTTATACATATACATTTTCAAAGAAAACCTCTTCAAAATGTTTTCCAAAAGGATGATACCTTCCAGATCAATTTCACAAAAGCAATTTCTCACATCTAGGACAAATCGCTTTTCATTATTAATACAAAGCAAAACCCGCTTTCATTGCATCTCATGTCTTTTGAATGCTAAAGGGACACATAACTAATATGTGTTTTCGGTACATTCATTTAAGCAACAATGAATTAGAGCATTGATAACACAAAATTACGTACTTATGTACTAAATATGTGTTTTCGGGTTATCTCAATAGGATGCTTTTTCTACTTCTCGTTTATTTTCTTTTTCTTTTTAGGGTCGAGATAACCACAACTCCAAATAGTTTGCATATAGGCACACACTAGGCAAAAATGTTTCCAAAGGAAAATTTTGTCTTTGCTGAATCACTGCACCCACGGATCCCAAATTCATGTCGGACGGATCCCTCAAGGGAAGGATTCGTGGGATCCGTGAGACATAAGTTGTTTTTACCTTCTATTTTTCTCACTTTGGATGAAAAATCCACATTTGTTTAATTTTTGGGAGTATGCTCTTTAATGCTTGTGTTCTCATGATCACATGCCTTGAATTCATATCTAATCATTAGATTTTAATCCACATTTTGGGTCAAGCATTCATTACAATGCTTTGTTTTTCTATATATAGAACTCCCAAAATGCTTGCATAATCCATCTCATCTTCACAAACACAATACACCATGTCATCCAAAAACCCTTTAGATGAATCACCTAGAACAAACAATCATCTTCATGATACCCAAACCTTTGTACTACCACCATCCAAAATACCACACTCAAACTCTAGGATATCCGCACGGATTAGTATCCGATCTTGTTGTTTAGCAAAACCAACCTCAAATGGTTCATCCTCAACAAACAACTCACCACAAGATGTTTCCATTATAGCACCTCATTCATCACCAACAAGTACACCAACTTCATCACCACCTAAAGTCACTCTTTTGGAACTCCTTAAGACTCCAACAAGATCTAAACAACCTAAACAAAAAGAAATAGTCTTTTCACCACCCCCCACATCTCCAAATACTATTTTTCATGATCTTGAAACATCACCACCATTAGCTCCCATAACATTACAAGAACATCTAGGTTCGTTTCCACCACCACTTACAAACATTCCGGATGTTGATTCATATTTTCCTATTTTTCCACCACATCTTCCGCATAACTCAAATCAAAACAACCCGGAAAACTTCCGCACTCATTACCTTCATCACCTACATTGTGAACATTGCCAATCCACTAGGGAAATTGCAATAGAAGTTAGGGAAGAAATGCGATTCATACTCAACCTCATACTTGATCGCATCAATACCATCACTCATCAAAACCTCCATCCATAAACCTTATGCAAGCATGGACGGAATCATTACTACTATTTTTCTATTTTTAGTACTTTTTCATTTGAGTCATTTTTAAGAACAAGTCTTGTTCTCATTTTTACATGCTTGTAGGTGGCATAAATACCACTACACTTTGTTGTTTTATTACAAGGCCTCGTTTACATACCTTGGCTCCCAATCTTGATTCTCGTCAATCACAAGATTATATAAGCATGTTACTAACCTTTCTTTTTGTAGGATATTTTTATTTTTCTTCACTTGACGCCCCAAGCAAGGGGGAGCTACCGTCAAGGGGGAGTTAGCGATATGTGGACTAATTTTTTTTTCCCACACTATTATGTTTATTTCTTCCAAGGGTTAACTTTTTGTTTCGACAAAAAGGGGGAGAAGAAGTAAAACTTAGGGGCTTTCAAAGGGCTTTCAAAACTTACATCTATTCTTAAGTTTTACTCATCATAACATTATGTTTTGTCATCAACAAAAAGGGGGAGATTGTTAATACAAATAAACCGTAAAAACGTTTATTAATATTTTGCGATCTCTTTGTGTTTTATTGATAACAAATATAATGTTATCTTAAGTATAATTATAAGGATACATGTTATTTTTGTAAAGCATTTACATATAGCCATTTAAATACAAAAATGTAGTAATTAAGTATTTGTTGTAATAGTTTATTAGGATGGGTAAAAACCATAACCCATGGATCTTAACCCATACCCAAGAAGACTTGATACAATGTGTAAAACCTGAAAATCTAAAACATGATTAAAGACTAAAATACCCTTGGAATCGGAATTTATAAAATACGTAAAATACATTTATATCATTTAACGAAATTAAAACTAAACTTGCGAGTAATTAAAACTTAACGAATGTGTGTACGTGATCGATTTTGGTACGACGAAGATTTAAACGTTTCGCTAATATGTTGGGCCGCGTTTGCATTGTTTCGTTTGGATCAAGAGCCGAGAGCCCAAGGGCGTGTGTTTGTTTTGTGTTCGGTTGGGCCAAGCCGAAACCCAAGCCCCTCCCAAAGCCCTAAACTAAAAATGATACCACCTATATATACACTACATTTACAAGAAATTGAAACCCTAGTTTTGTTGCCTCTCTCTTTTCTTTTCTCCTACTCGGCCGAACCCTAGACTTGGTGTCGAGAGCTTTGTTTCCAACAAGCTAAGGTATAACGTGTTTATTCGTCTTCCTTTGATGCACCTTAAGTTATTATGTTGTAGCTAGTTTGTTTTTGTCGACTTGTGTTTTCTTTTTCTTTGTGTCGAGCCGTATGAAACCAAACAAGACAAACCATAATGATTTGAACCTTATAATTATTAAAGAGCTTGTTACGTAATAAGTATTATTGAATCGGATCATGAATATGTCGAGTATATAAGGACCGAACCACATGCATGTGAACCGAACCATGTGTATGTTTCGGCCAAGGTATAAAAACATGATAACTTGAATATGTAAAGTACGAAGATAAGCTAGACTTGCGTTAAGTGTTATAACCTAAACCCTAAATGATTTGTGAACCATGCGTGCGTTATTATAAGTCAAGTGAGCTTGTGGATATGTAAACGTAGTACGTGGTCATATCTATACGAAGCTATAGTGCATGGATATAAAAGTTGACGTATAACATATATATGAGTAACATATGATTTAGACATGAACGTGTTGAGTAAATAACAAGAGTAATGAGTCATTTATTGACGTAACATATAAAGTAAATGCACGTGAACATGATATTAAAAGAATGAGAAAACCCTAGAACATAAATGAGAATCGATTAGGGTTTGAAGCTAAGTATATTAATTCGTTATTTCATGTGTGAGTTATGACGCTTAAACTATTTTCACATTTAACCCTCAACTTTAATAAATGACATAATGAACCTTAATCTACGATATTGTTTATAAAACACTTAAGACTTATTTAATTATAAAACCCTAAAGTATTAAGATCATCGAATACATTGAGTATAAACATCAAATATTAAAAGATCACTTGACGATTATGGAATCATAAATAACATGTACGACCGTTAATGTGTATAGGTTCGTGAAGAAGGAGTAATCCTTTGCCTTCCGTGTTTCGCTGATCATTTGCTTTGGAATAAGGTATGATATTCGACCTTTTCAAGAAAGGTTCCTTATAACGTTTTCTTTCGTTAGTTTTTATATTAGGATTTCCTAAGCCTTTGCTATGAACCCTATTTTGTTTATTTGAGCTGTTGCTTGTCTGAACTTTGATTTTTGAATTATAAAACAATTGATTTTGAACTATATGATACGAAAACTTTGATATTGAAATATAACTAAATCTTTGATAGAGTATGATCTGTGTCAGTTATGACATTCTAATTTGACCTAAGATAGTTTGACACCCGAGCCAAATAATAACTAGTCATGGGGTTCCATGTCCGTGTCGTTGATGCACTTGACATGACTCTAGGGCGAGAGTGAAGTTCGCCACGTCCCTTATCTGTTATCTGTTATGAGCTCAAGTTATTTTATATTACCAATATATGTTTGTGGGACGTATGGGTGCATCCTAGATATGTTATCTGTTATATGTTATATGTTATATGCTGTATGTTATCTGATGATTGATGTTGCGTGCATGCACGTCCTTCATAACTCAGGTAGGTCTCCCCTACAAATGTTGCCTTGTGTGAATATGAATATGATTATGATATGATAGGTGTGTCTGGGCTCGAGGTAGTTAACTATAAAACTTATTCTATTATTTTGATTTATACATTGAAATGATTATGATTTTACTATCTTTCTTTCACTTTATTTCGTATTCGTTTTCGTTTAGATTCGCTTTGCTTGTATATCATTCACTGGGCTTTTGAAGCTCAGTCGCATTTCTTTTCTTCCGCGGCAGGTATCTAAGCATTGGAGCTGGGTTTTGCTTTGGGATGAGTGCTGAGTGGACTTACCTTAGAGATTTTTAGCTTTGATCTTATGATGCCATTTTAGACTTTATATTTCAGATATTTTATTTGGAGTTTATTTTTCCGCTAGGACCTATGTATTGAAGTCATTTTGACTTGGATTATTTTAGTTTTTATGTTAAGATTTCTTTTGGATATTTATGTTTGCTTTGATATGACACCATTACTTGTGATTCCTTTACCCTTGTCGGGTCGGGGCGTTACAATTTATGGCATCGAGCCTGTGTTTACGACTTGTAGTCGGGACCTGTGACATATGGAGCCTAGGTTTTGAGACCCTTAGAGCTTAGGCTATGACCGTGAGGATTTGGGTAGACTTTAGGATTCCTTCGCGTACTTCCATTTCGTATCTCACCTTTGTTCATTTTGCTAATCGTTTGAATATCGCTCGATGGTTCGAACTCGTACTACCGTGGCGCGGATGGAGACGATGATGCCACTAACATTGATGTGCGATTGCTAATGCTCTCAACACTCTTTTCCCTGGTCTTACTACACCGAGATGATGGAACAGTGATCAACAACATTCGTGTCGACCGGTGCTTCGGTAGTGGTGGAGGAAATCAACCCACGTGCATTCACACTTGGCTCGAGCGTTTGGTAAGCTCAAGCCTCTTTCGCTTAGCACCGCCGCTACTCCCATCGAGGCCGAGGACCGGATCACTCATATTGAGAAGTCGTTTGAAGTCTTGGGTTGTGGAGACGAGTTTAAGACTCGTTTGGTCGCATTCAAATTGGAAGGTGATGCTTTAAATTGGTGGAAGGCACTCAAACAAGCAAGAGGAGGAGATGCTTTTGCTATTACTTGTACTGGACCGAGTTTGGACTATCTTCTATAACCACACTTCCTCGATGCTTTGACAAAGAAAGGTATGAGAGGATTATCGGGCAATCTACCGACTTGATCATGAGAATTCCAATGAGTACATGAGTAGGTTTATGAGGTTGGTAAGTTTTGTGGGAACGATTGTTTGGAGATGGTAGGCGCAAGCTAAGCACTTCAAGTGGGGACCGAAGAAGTGGGTGTTGGACCGATCGCTAATATTGAGTATGAGAATGTGTCGGCCCGCAATGACGCACTCGTAACATTGAGATCTTTCATGAGGTTTCGGGTTCCAACAAGCGTAATCGCGATGGTGATCGGATTCAAGGTAGGACTCAAGGCAATGATTATAAGGGAAATTCGGCAGGAGTTATGATTCGAGGAGTCAAGTGGATAGGAGTATTGATCACCGGGTCGGTCAGAAGAAATGTTGACTCGGGCGCCCGAGGCGAGGAGTCAAGATAATAGGAATGCCGGTAGGAATGGAAATGATCGTCGTAACCAAGGTAACAATAACCAGCACATAACAAGGATCGGCCACCGAGGATCAAATCGTGGTCGTGCTTCAGATCTTCCGTCGAGAAAGGACGGTGAGGTTTTGCCTCCCCACCTATCTGTACTACTTGTGGAAAGGCTCATCCGGACAAGTGTTTCAGGCCACCGGTGGATGTTTCTCTTGTGGTTCTACCGCTCACAAGATCAAGGATTGCCCTAAGAAGAACCCGTGATTCCCGGAAACTACATCAAGCCGCCAACTACTACCGGACGTGTTTATGCTACTACTCGAATCAGCGGAGCGCACTTCGTACCATTACGCACTCTTTTCATTGATGATTATTCTGCTTCGCTTTATTTGATACCGGTGCCACACACTCCATTTTATCCGTCACATTTGCTAAGAAACTTAAATGAAGCCCAAACCATTAACAAATCACTTATCGATTTCTACGCCTATGAAAACCACATGATCATTGATCATAAATACGTTAAGTGTCCTCTTCGCTTTGATGATCGTATTCGCTTTGCAAATCTGTATCCTCTCGATATGGTCGACTTTGATATCATTCTAGGCATGGATTGGTTGGCTTATCATAGAGCTTCAATTGACCGCTATGCTAGAACGGTGATCTTTGGAGACGAAACATCCCGAATTCGCTTATCATGGTTCTCAACCTCTCAAATCATTAAGCTCATTTCCGCTATGAAGGCACGGACCATGATTGCTCATGGGTGCCAAGGTTTTCTAGCATCCGTTAAGGACACATCTTTGGAGAGTCCTAACATTGAAAATCTTTCGTTGTTTGCGAATTCACCGACGTTTTTCCGATGAACTCCCCGGTCTTCCCCGCCTAGAAGTTGAGTTTAGCATTGAGTTAATTCTCGTGCCGAACCGATTTCAAGGCTCCGTATCGTATGGCACCAGTAGAATCAAGGAGTTGAAGGAACAATGCAAGAGATGATAGAAAATGGATTTATTCGACCCAGTGTTTCTCCATGGGTGCACTGCTTTATTTTTGAAGAAGAAGGATGGAAGCATGCGTCTATGTATCGACTACCGTGAACTCAACCGTACATTATTCGTAACGTTATCCTCTCGCCGCGTATTGATGATTTGTTTGATCAACCGCAAAGAGCTAAGTTCTTTTCAAAGATTGATCCGAGATCCGGTTATCATCGCCACGTGTGAAGGAGCAAGATGTTCCTAAGACCGCGTTTACGTACGGATATGGTCACTACGAATTCCTCGTTATGCCTTTTGGTTTGACCAATGCGCCTTGTGTTTATGGACCTAATGAATCGTGTTTTCCATGAGTTCCTCGATAGATTCGTTATCGCTTTCATCGACGACATTTTAGTTTACTCCAAGTCCAAGAAGAGCATGAAGAACATCTCCGGATAGTTTTGGAGATTTTGAGGAAGAAGAAGTTGTACGCCAAATTTTCGAAGCGAATTTTGGTTAAGACAAGTCGCTTTCCTTGGTCATATTGTATCACCGATGGTATCACCATGGATCCGTCTAAAGTTGAGGCTATCACCAAATGGCCAAGACCTACGACGATGGATCGAGGTCGAGTTTTCTAGGACTTCTTTGGTTACTACCGACGTTTTGTTGAAGGTTTCTCTTGCTTAGCTCTACCCCTAACCAAACTGATGAGAAAAGGTGAAAAGTTTGTATGGACGGATGAACGAGAGAAGAGTTTTGAAGAGTTGAAACGAAGATTGGTGTCCGCTCCTATTTTGACTCTTCCATCTGGTTCTGGAGGATTTCAAATTTACAGTGATGCATCTAAGAAAGGATTAGGCTGTGTTTTGATGCAACATGGAAAGGTAATAGCTTATGCTTCGAGGCAGCTAAAACCTTATGAGGAGAATTACCCAACTCATGACCTTGAGTTAGGCTGCAGTGGTGTTCGCGTTGAAGATTTGGAGACATTACTTGTATGGAGAGGTGTGATATATTCATCGATCATAAGAGTCTCAAGTATATTTTCACCGTAAGGAACTTAACATGAGACAAAGAAGATGGTTAGAACTTCTTAAGGATTATGACACCAACATTCAAGACCATCCGTAAGGCTAATGTAGTTCTTGACGACTTAGCCGAAATCGTGCATTCTTGCAAGTATCAAGATTGAACCTAGGATTATTCGTGACTTAGAGCGTTTGGATGTTGAGCTATGCGACGAGGTTTTGATGGATACCGGGCTAGTATGAAGGTGGAGTCGAACCTTATACCGCAGATTAAAGAAGCTCAAAAGATGATGGTGAGTTGTGGGCGTGGCGCAAAATGTTGAAGAAGGTAAGCGATCGGAGTTTAAGGTTGATAATGACGGTATTGTATGGTATGGAGATAGGCTTTGTGTTCCCAATGATCGTGTACTTCGTGAGAAAGTTATGATCAAGCTCATAGTTCTCCTTTCACTATCCATCCCGGTTCTACCAAGATGTATAGGGATTTGAAGCGATACTTTGGTGGAATGGCATGAAGCAAGATGTGGCGACGTTTGTGTCGAAGTGTATGGTTTGTCGTGAGTTAAGATTGAACATCAAAGGGCTAGTGGATTGTTGCAACCATTGGACATTCCGACATGGAAGTGGGATAAGATATCTATGGATTTTGTGACCGACTACCTCTTACTCGGAAGAAGCATAATGCGATTTGGGTAGTTGTTGATCGACCGACCAAATCGCTCATTTCTTACCAATCGAAAGGATTATGGTATTGGGAGATTGGCGGAAATGTTTCACAAGAGATCGTTAGACTTCATGGTACTCCGGCATCTATTGTGTCCGACAGAGATCCGCGTTTTACTTCTCGTTTCTGGAAAAGTTTGCAAAAAGCTTGGGGTACTCGACTTAATTTTAGTACGGCATTTCATCCTTAAACAGATGGTCAGTCAGAGAGGACTATTCAGACCTTAGAGGATATGCTAAGGGCTTGTGCTTTGGAATGGACTGGCAGTTGGGATGAATATTTGTGTTTAGTGGAGTTTGCATACAACAACAGTTGGCATGCTAGCATTAAGGCAACACCGTTTGAACTTCTTTATGGGAGGAAATGTAGAGCACCTACTTGTTGGGATGAAGTAGGTGAACGCTTGATTGAAGGTCCGGAAATGATTGAGATTACTAATGAGAAAGTAGCTGTGGCTAGAGAAAAGCTCAAGGAAGCTAGGTCTCGCTGAAAAAGTTATGCCGACAAGCATCGCCGTGATTTAGAATTTCGGGTTGGAGATCGTGTATTTTTGAAAGTTTCGCCGCTTAGAGGTGTGAAACGCTTTGGAATCAAGGGCAAGCTCACCCTCGATTCATCGGTCCGCTTGAAATTCGGAACGATAGAGAAGTTTCGATCGATTAGCACTTCCGCCTCAATTATCGCATGTTCATGACGCTTTCCATGTATCACCCTAAGGGATACAACTATCATCCGTTACACGTTGCTTCTTATCCGCTTGATCAAATTCAATCCGATATGTCTTTATCTCAAGAACCGAAGCTATTCTAGAAAGGCAAGAAAGAGTCATGAGAAATAAAGTCATTCCGTTCGTTAAGATTCTTTGGAAAAATCATCCGAGCGTGAGGCTACTTGGGAAACCGAGGAGTCGATGCGAGCTAGTTATCCTCATTTCTTTGAATAGTTGGTATGTTCTCATTTCGTTTCGTTGTTTCATTTCAATTTTCGAGGACGAAAATTTTTCTTTAGAGGGAAGAATTGTAAAACCCGAAAATCTAAAACATGATTAAAGACTAAAATACCCTTGAATCGAATTTATAAAATACGTAAAATACATTTATATCATTTAACGAAATTAAAACTAAACTTGCGAGTAATTAAAACTTAACGAATGTGTGTACGTGATCGATTTTGGTACGACGAATATTTAAACGTTTCGCTAATATGTTGGGCCGCGTTTGCATTGTTTCGTTTGGATCAAGAGCCGAGAGCCCAAGGGTGTGTGTTTGTTTTGTGTTCGGTTGGGCCAAGCCGAAACCCAAGCCCCTCCCAAAGCCCTAAACTAAAAATGATACCACCTATATATACACTACATTTACAAAAAATTGAAACCCTAGTTTTGTTGCCTCTCTCTTTTCTTTTCTCCTACTCGGCCGAACCCTAGACTTGGTGTCGAGAGCTTTGTTTCCAACAAGCTAAGGTATAACGTGTTTATTCGTCTTCCTTTGATGCACCTTAAGTTATTATGTTGTAGCTAGTTTGTTTTTGTCGACTTGTGTTTTCTTTTTCTTTGTGTCGAGCCGTATGAAACCAAACAAGACAAACCATAATGATTTGAACCTTATAATTATTAAAGAGCTTGTTACGTAATAAGTATTATTGAATCGGATCATGAATATGTCGAGTATATAAGGACCGAACCACATGCATGTGAACCGAACCATGTGTATGTTTCGGCCAAGGTATAAAAACATGATAACTTGAATATGTAAAGTACGAAGATAAGCTAGGACTTGCGTTAAGTGTTATAACCTAAACCCTAAATGATTTGTGAACCATGCGTGCGTTATTATAAGTCAAGTGAGCTTGTGGATATGTAAACGTAGTACGTGGTCATATCTATACGAAGCTATAGTGCATGGATATAAAAGTTGACGTATAACATATATATGAGTAACATATGATTTAGACATGAACGTGTTGAGTAAATAACAAGAGTAATGAGTCATTTATTGACGTAACATATAAAGTAAATGCACGTGAACATGATATTAAAAGAATGAGAAAACCCTAGAACATAAATGAGAATCGATTAGGGTTTGAAGCTAAGTATATTAATTCGTTATTTCATGTGTGAGTTATGACGTTTAAACTATTTTCACATTTAACCCTCAACTTTAATAAATGACATAATGAACCTTAATCTACGATATTGTTTATAAAACACTTAAGACTTATTTAATTATAAAACCCTAAAGTATTAAGATCACTGAATACATTGAGTATAAACATCAAATATTAAAAGATCACTTCGACGATTATGGAATCATAAATAACATGTACGACCGTTAATGTGTATAGGTTCTGTGAAGAAGGAGTAATCCTTTGCCTTCCGTGTTTCTGCTTTTCGATCATTTGCTTTGGAATAAGGTATGATATTCGACCTTTTCAAGAAGGTTCCTTATAACGCTTTTCTTTCGTTAGTTTTTATATTAGGATTTCCTAAGCCTTTGCTATGAACCCTATTTTGTTTATTTGAGTCGTTGCTTGTCGAACTTTGATTTTTGAATTATAAAACAATTGATTTTGAACTATATGATACGAAAACTTTGATATTGAAATATAACTAAATCTTTGATAGAGTATGATCTATGTCGCTTATGACATTCTAATTTGACCTAAGATAGTTTGACACCCGAGCCAAATAATAACTAGTCATGGGGTTCCATGTCCGTGTCGATGATGCACTTCGACATGACTCTAGGGCGAGAGTGAAGTTCGCCACGTCCCTTATCTCGTTATCTCGTTATGAGCTCAAGTTATTCTATATTACCAATATATGTTTGTTGGACGATGGGTGCATCCTAGATCCGTTATCTGTTATATGTTATATGTTATATGTCGTATGTTATCGATGATTGATGTTGCGCGCATGCACGCCCTTCATAACTCGTAGGTCTCCCTACAAATGTTGCCTTGTGTGAATATGAATATGATTATGATATGATAGGTGTGTCTGCTCGAGGTAGTTAACTATAAAACTTATTCTATTATTTTGATTTATACTTTGAAATGATTATGATTTTACTATCTTTCTTTCACTTTATTTCGTATCCGTTTCTTTTCAGATTCGCTTTGCTTGTATATCTGCTCACCGGGCTTTTGAAGCTCGACGCATTTCTTTTCTTCCGCGGTGTATCTAAGCATTGAGCTGGGTTTTGCTTTGGGATGAGTGCTGAGTGGACTTACCTTAGAGATTTTTAGCTTTGATCTTATGATGCCATTTTAGACTTTATATTTCAGATATTTTATTTGGAGTTTATTTTTCCGCTGGGACCTATGTATTGAAGTCATTTTGACTTGGATTATTTTAGTTTTTATGTTAAGATTTCTTTTGGATATTTATGTTTGCTTTGATATGACACCATTACTTGTGATTCCTTTACCCTTGTCGGGTCGGGGCGTTACACAATGTATACTTAGATACATTGAATCTAAAGAAAACCCATGGACCAACCCATAACCCATGACCCATAACCAAAAAACCCATGGGCAAAGAGGAGCGTTCCACGGATCCCTAGCTTTGTGCTAGCCGGATCCCTTGTGGAAGGGATCCATGGGATCCGGGGAACAGTGAAGAATTTTGCCAATAAATAGAGAGCCATTTCTTCATTCTAACTCACCCCTCTTCTTACTAAATCTCTCATACACTCTCACTCTCTTCTAACATATATATCACTTGATCTAGAGAGTTTTTCTTCTTTCTTTCTATTTGTGATCCTCATATAGGTCCTTCTCTAAGGCGAGATCACGAGCATTCTACAAGTCATCCAAGCAAGGGGTCCTTGATTGATTTGTAACTCCGCAAGATTTCTGTAGCGAAGATCTTGTATTTGATATTTCACATATTTGTTGTGTAATAGTTGTGTTGGTTTGGTCTACCGTGCTACGGACTCAGTATCTAGCTTTCTACCGGAAAAAGTGTAAGCAACATTGTGAAGGCTTCTCCGCCAAGTGAAGGAGTTTGTTGACATAGTGCTTGAACTCTCGAGTAGGTGACTCGGGGAGTGGAGTAGGGCAAGGAAGGTGTCCTTGTAGCCGAACCACTATAAATCGGTTGTGTCATTTCTATCCATTAACTTTATTTATTTGCTTGCATTATCATTAGATCTATACGTTCTCAACATCCATACGATTTCACATAATATCGAATCTAAAGTTTTGAAATCAACTTAAAATCGGCAAAACTATTCAACCCCCCTTCTAGTTTTCCACAACCCCCTTTATCCAATGTAGTCAAAAATCCCATTTAGTAATTTCATTTTGACTTTCTAAAGTCAAACTGCAAATGCTAAATGGGAGTTATGTATACACTCATGTCAAACACCCCTTTTCTAATAGTTTGTGCATTTGCAGACTATCTGAGAATTCATCAATGGAAATGTTAGACTAATTGGTATGCATAGTTGTCTAGTATGTTGCATTAGTTTTATTGATGTAAATTTTTGTGAAAACGTAGAGGGGAGGGGGGGTGAATACGTTACTGTTTAAAAACGTTAGATCTTTTGTATTAAATAGCTTATGAAGCTTGTTATAATATGAAAGTACCAATTATTGTTTGTGACTAATATAAAGCATAGTAAACAAAGTTGTCACACAAGCATCAACATCAAACCACATCACAAGCAATCATAAAAGTAAAGAGATAAAGAAAGGAAAGTGCAAACCGAATACGAGGATTTATAGTGGTTCGGTCACGGATCTCCTCTCCGCCCTACTCCACTCCCCGAGTACCCAACTCGAGAGTTACTTCACTAAATCAAAAAGCTCCCTTCTCGGCGGAGAAAGCCTTACAATCGTCGCTTACACTTTTTCCGCTACAAAGCTAAATACCGGGTTCTAGTTCGAGGTAGAACCAACTTAACGTCGCCTATACAATATTTCCGACACTAAGCTAGATTTCGAGTTCTTTCCGGGTACAACCACTCCCGTTATGTTTTATGGCCCAACATAACAAACCTTGTGTTTTATGGCACAAACACATAAACCATCTAATCTAAATTGATGAGAAATGTTGTGATTATATACTAATATTTACAATGATGATCCATGACACAAATGTCTAATGGATATGAATGACTAATCTAAATGATCTTCTTAAATAAGAAGTCTTCAATCAATTAGGATAACAAGAGATCTTGAATCTTCATATGTTGATATGCTTTGGTGAATGAGGATGGCTAGATCTCCAAGCTTTCCTTGGTTGATCAAAATGTAAAATATGCTTACAACAAAGATGAATATTAGAAGCATTATGATCATGTGATGGTGAGGGTGATTGATGTATGTTACTACATGGTTATCTATAGGTCTAAGTGATGAAAGAATGTTAGAGAGAATGTGTGTTGGAAGGGATGAGAAAATGAGAAGACAATGGGCTCTATTTATAGCCAAAGATGTAATCTAAAAAATAATATTTTATTAGATTTGATATCTTAGAATATCTTCCAAAATCTTTCCAAAATTTTTTAAATATTTAGATGACACTATGCATGAGGTAATAAAATAGTTTTTTTTTTTTTTTATGAAAAATACATTTAAAAAAATGTATATACTTATTTAAAAAGGTAAGTTGTAAATAAAATGTAAGTAACCTTTTGTAAAATAAAATATCTAGTTGAATGCTTGTCAAAATAAAATATAGTTTGTCAAGTGTAAGTAAACTTTAGTACTTGTATGAATATTATAGTTAGTTTACTTGTACAAATAAAAGTATATATTTGTTAGACATTTTACAAAAGATGTATTTGTATAAAATACTTGTGAATGCAAAATGTAAAATGAGGTTCGAAATAGAATGGTTGACCTATTAAAATACTTAGTGACTCTAAACGTAATTTAAACATTCTAAATGATTTGTTAATGGGTTTGATCATAATGCCACATAACAAACATGTACGAACCTGTGTTGTAACATATGAGGACTTGAGACATCGAGAGGTGTTGAATGTATATTGAAACAAAATGTGATTACAAGTAACTTGTACATTTTACATGTATTACAAGTTACATGTTTGTTATCAATCAAAACAAACGAGAATGTATAGATTAAATATCGTAATATTTGCACTAACAATGTTGATGTTAATATAAGTTCACTTTAGCAATTTACAACCAAACATAGATCAGTAACATAAACAACCAAAGTTTTAATTAATCATAATAGTTGTTGACAACCATTACAAATTCCCATATCATCTAAAGATATAGTTAGCTAGAACCACTACTTTCTCTATCACCCCTTTCCTTCCTTCCATTCCTTTCCTTTAGATGTTTAAACACAGCTTCAAGATTTTTAATTCTCTTTTCCAAATCATCAACCTTTGATAACTCGGTATCCACAGCCTCTTGCTTATCCTCCTTAACACCCAAAAGCTCTTCATAGTAGCAATCTTCTTTCTTCAGCCATTTCAGAATCTTTTCTCTCAACTCCTTATATATCTTCCTATAAGAACCATATTCAACTATTGGTTCATTGCCAAATCCCTCAATTTTGCCCACTCCTCTTCATCAGACCCAATGTACAAAGCCTTTCACTTATCATTTTTTTGCCATCGTTAGTGGTTTGGTTCGTTGGGATTATGTGTGTTTTGGGGGATTTAAATAAGCGGGGATCGATATGGAAATGAATAGTCCTCGGGCAATTTCTTCGGTTGCCATGTGTTTTAGGAGGGGAATGGACGAAACGGGCAAAGATGAGTTAAGATGTTGCAAATTTTGTCCTTGAAAAAAGTCATCATTGGGAAACCAACTTGGCAGGTGTGGCTCGACAATGGCGGGAAACGAGTGAAATAACGGGAATACCCTAGGGGTGGGGCCACTTAACGAGAGAACTAACGTTCGTTAGCAAAAAGTGGCTCTCGGTGGCTGTTTTGCAAAAACAGAAACATGCGTGGCCGTTTTGCAACAATTTTTGTCTCGGGGTATTCTCTGCATTTTTTCAAAAAACATTAGGGATAAAATTTATAATTTACCCAATACTTTAGAATAAGTTCTTGTATTGTATTATTTTATAGAGTAAATTGCATTTTTTGTCCCTAAGGCATGGCCAAATTGCAGGTTGCGTCCCTAACGTTTCAAAAGTGCAGCGGTAGTCCCCATTTTGAAGGTTTTGTTGCATGTTTGGTCCCTAAATTGCAGATTTAGTCCCTACAATTTTCAAGTTTCCGTTGCATGTTTGGTCCCTAAATTGCAGATTAGGGACCAAACATGCAACAAAACCTTCAAAATGGGGACTATCGCTGCATTTTTGAAATGTTAGGGACGAAACCTGCAATTTGGCCATACCTTAGGGACCAAAAATGCAAGGTTGTCAAGATCGGGATCCTACCCAGAATCGTTTTCGTCTTTGCAATTTTATACAAATCTAGTGTAATTTCTTAAGATCGTGATCGTAAGATCGGATCGGGATCTTAAGATCCTACTCTAGTGTAATTTCTTAATAGTTTATGTAATTTTATACAAATCTACAAATTCTAATACATTAGTATAAGCATAAAATACTATGAATGTTTGATATAAATATTGTCCTAAATTATGATTATAAAATGTTTACAAAATTTAACATGTTGGTTTTTGAATTCTATCTACAAACAACCCATAAATTTGTAATTTTTAGTTTGTAATCCGAGAAAAGTAAGATCATATCGGATTAGATCGTATGGTCAAGATCGGGATCCTATAAGATCTTAAGCTTGCAAAGATCCTATGTAGGATCCGGATCGTTTTTGCTTTGCAGTATCGTAAAATCGTAAGATCTTAAAATCAAGATCGGGATCCTGACAACTATGCAAAAATGTAATTTACTCTATTTTATATTTCAAACTTGAAACATATATTGTGTCTTAAGTCAAATTTTCATAGTATTTTATTTGAATCTAAATTATTAGCATTTGGATTATTTTTCTTTGTATGTATATACGTTATACAAAACACTGAGCCACAAGTTCGCAATTATAAATATAATCGCCGTTGTTTCCGGGGATACTTGGCTATCAAACATGACCTTTACATAAGTAACAAAAAGGTTGTAGGACGTATTTTGCAACATACGTCTGAGTGACCAACTCCATTATTACTTGTATTGTATCTATGCAATATGCATGTGGTGACCTCAAACATACTACACCTTTCCCTTTATTTAAAGCTAAATTAGTTAGTTAAACAAACATTAACTTTGCTTAAACTTGTGACTAAGTATCTTTGTAATGCCAAAATGAAGAGAAAAGCAAAGTAACAGATTCCATGGCACAACATTGCTTCATCATTAGTTTATACCATGGACAACTTCTATTAATTATCATCAGGAGCTTAACCAAACAATTATGTTTGTTTTGGACATTTGATAAACGACGTACTTCGTTCATTGTGGTTTTGTTCCTCTTTCACAACTACTGGTGAGATCTTTGTTATTTATTTGTATTGCTTTTACGTATTTGATATAGACTGCATGTATTATAATCTCATTTTGTTGAATTATTTGATGTAACTTTCCACTAGAGATGTGTTTAGTGAACTCATGCATACCAACTGCTTGATAAAATGCGTTTAAAAAAATAACTTCTTTTTATTTTAATTGTTATGGCTTCAAATTTAGACTTTAGTTGCTGTTGGCGTCGCCGTCGATATTTTATTAGGAAAGAAACAAAAATGCAAGACACAACAATGTTAGAAATCAGAGTTAAGGGTGTGATGATAGTGTTGGGATTTTAGAACCAGTTAATCAGTAACCTCTACGAGTGTGCAGCGGATATTGGATCTAGTTATTGCAATTATGTTAAGCACGTAATTAATAAACAAATAATTAATACAATATTAATTAATTAAAAGGGATATGGAAAAGCTAACCTTGCTTGGCAATTGATCTCTAGTAACGGAACAAAAAACCAAAACGAAACCTTAAGTATCTAAAATAGATACCTCGAAGAGTGTCACACACAAACCCGATTAACGTATACGTTCGATTAACGCTAGTCGAGAACGTAAACAATAAACCAAACAACCCTTGTAACTTGAATCAAAACCCACGTATAGAAACCTCCAAGGAACTTGTCACCTTTTCTGTTCGAGAACTACAAGCTGGAAAACAGCTTCTATATATTACCCGATATCGGACACGCCTTGTCCGATATCCACCACTTTCTGTCCGAGATGATTAGTAACGAGCAGGAGCAGTTATCTCCTTTGTTTCTGCTGTTGTGTGTCGACAAGGAGACAAGAAGCAGGTACCAATCAATCAATCTAAACACTTGTTCACGAATACAAGTTTAGAACCAAACCAAACACCCCTTTGTCGACTTGTTTTACCAAACGACCAAGAGGCAAGAAGCAGATGCTATGTGATCGGTTTCAGGGATAAGGAGAAAAGTTATGTTGCATAATATTGTGAGGATCCAGGGGTGTGTTTATATAGGCTATAAGTCGAACCAAACTAGGATACCTAGCTTGGTCGACAAGTCACAAACCCACACAAAAACCCATATACCCCATTGCTGCCCGATCAATGGATCAACATGGCCCAAGGCTTCACCCAATTCGATCCAAACATGCAACATTAAAAGCCCACGGGTCAAATTAGTGATCGGGTCAATATCATGCATAACGGGTAAAGTCATTCAAGTATAGTTTTACGTTCAACACGTATACTCGTGTTTATCGCGTGTGCCCCCATCGGCTCATACACAATTAGTCGTTTTGTCGTGTTTTAATACTCCCACAAACCAACAGATAGTCTTGAATAATTTGCTTGAATCGTGTTAAGTTCACTTTCAAAATTAAGCATTCCGACCCTTTAATGTCTAAGTTGCACGAAATCTCTATCAGGTTAATTTAGTTTCTAGGCACAAGAAGACTAAGCAAAACAAAGACATTATGTGAATTTCATGTGTTCAAACGAGACCAATAATTAGGCGGTTAGAGCAGTTGGTGACAGTTGGCGGGAACCAATAGTCATGTTGGGTTTTGACGGAAGGGTAACGTATTGGGAGTGCTTCCTGTTGACCCCGCGACTTGTCGTGGTTAGAATCATATATTAGCTCAAACAAGTGTGTACTCCGCACCTTCTAACCTCTGTAAGAGCTTAATATAAATTCCCATCATTGGTCGCTAGTAATTCACGATCACCAGATATAGTTATTGACACTAAAATGGCCAACAAACACTCCCAAACATCCGAGTGGATGCTAAATAATTAAAGAAAAAACATTGTAAGGATCATGATGACACAGACCACACTACACTAGATGGGGAATTAGGAGTTTTTCTAGCTATGGAGGTTTGCGTGGTTAGCATTTGTTAAATGGTTTTTATTTGTTAATGGGAGCATTGATCATTATATGTCGACGCGTTATTTGTCATGTACTGTATATATATCATTGCAGCTTATATGTTCAAATCAATTTGTTTCAAAAAGTTTGTTAACCACATGTTTTTTAAATTCAAAACAAAAGGTATTGTAGGCTTATAAAACAATGGATATTTATATAGAATAGTAGAAAATGTTTCATCCAACTAAAAGCACCCTATTTTGTTTGTTCCGTGCACAACTCGTGAGATATTTGTAGTATGTATTGGTAAACATTAGTTATGCAATTTTTTAGGTCTATATATCATTAATTTTTATTTGTATTAATCTAAAAGTGAAACCTAGTCTGGTTATTTTCTTAAAAGTGTTTGAAACATTGATGTCATGTACTGCAGCTTATATGTTTAAATCAAATTGTTTGAAAAAGTTAGATACATGTTTTTAGATTCAAAACAAAAGGTATTTTAGGCAAATAAAACAATGGATATTTATATAATGTTGCACGTACTCATGGTGATCCTATGTGGTTTAAAAGCCACCTAAGATAGAATAGTAGAAATTGTTTCTTCCAACTTAAAGCACTTTTAGTATCATCTGAACCAACCTATTTTGTTTGTTTCGTCACTTTCGTGCACAACTCGTGAGATATTTGTAGTCTGTAATGGTAACATTTGTTATGCAACTTAACTTTTAGGTTTATATCATTAATTTTAATATGTATTAATCTAAAAGTGAAACCTAATCTGTTTATTTTCTTAACTGATATCAAAAAATATGAACCAATATATATTAATTCTTAATTTTATGTCAGGGTGTTTCTTATTTTGTTATGCTTATGTTTATGATTATAAATAAGTACTTATAAATTGCTTAAGAATGAGCACTTCAAAAAAATAGTGCTCGGGTTTGCTTATTTTGTAAAAATAATGCAATACTTCTCGAAAACAATAATAATTTGTTTGGAAATTTGAAATTTCAATCAAATGAATTTACCAAATATATTTAAGGTCAAATATTAAAATTTCAAAACAATAATAATATTAGTTTCATTCAGTTAAAAGTGGAATGTGTGGTGACAAGCCTCACCCTCTTCATCAGTGTCACCTCAGCGCCACATCAACATCCCACTTCTCCACAACAAACCCCCTCTCCCTCATAACAAACCTCAACCTCTTCATTTGGGGCCCACCACTACCACTTTATTTTTTTTTATTCAATTTTCCAAATAAACTAAATTCATTTCATTCAAAATAAAAATACAATACATAACATAATAAAAAACATACGAAACGTAAAATAAAGATACGGAAAAAAACATACGCAAGAAATACATCAAATTATAACGAAACTAATTATTTGGATTCTGTTGTTGAAATTGTCCCTATTGAATTTGTTGCCAAACATGCTCGATGAGACATCGTTGAAGCTTTGCGTGTTTGCGTTTATCATGTAGTTCTTTGGCTTTTTTCCTTTGCAATTGGCAACGTTCAATCAATGTCTGTTGTAAATTTGGTGTCGGAGAAATATACATTTCAGCAATGTCGGATATCGCAAATTGTTGATCTTTCAAAATCATGTTATGCAATATGATGCACGAGTACATGATTCTCCGTAACTTGCCAATAGTAAATTGCCGCGCCGGTTGGGCAATGATATGCCAACGTCCTTGGAGGACACCAAAAGCTCTTTCGATATCTTTTCGAGCACTTTCTTGTTTCGCTTTGAATGCGGCATTTTTTGGGTTAGTTGCAACTGTAAATGACTTGACAAAAGATGCCCACTCCGGGTAAATTCCGTCAGCTAGATAATACCCTTGCTTAAATTTAGACCCGATACTTCAAACTCAACCTCGGGCGATGTCATCAAGCAAGTCGTCGAATAACGGAGAATTATTTAAACCGTTAGATCGTTATTCGCACCCGCTACCACAAAAATGCACGCCAAATCCATTAAATCGTATGAAGAACGGCTTCAAGCATTATAGTTGGATATTTTTATCACCTCTATGAAATTGGCCTTGCTATTCTTTCGGACGCTTTTCCATTCCCAAGCATACAATCGATGCTCCCAACATTCCGGAAGCCCATGAACAGTGTTATGTGCATGGTATAAGTGACGAATGTCATCCTCGTCTGGTTTTCTTAAAAACTCCTTAATATATAGATGGATTATGCACATAGTAAAAAAATCTAGGCAATCGCGTGCACAATGTTCACCTATTTGTAAATACTCATCGAACGCATCAGGTGCTACCCCGTAAGCCAATTGGTGTAGGGCACATGTGCATTTCATAATCACACTAAAACTCATTACACCCCTACAATCTGGTCGCAGTCTAAAGAAATCAAAACGCTTAGGAAGAGGATGATGAGTTTCAATATATGTTTCAATACCTTGTACTATTAGTAAAAATAGACGACGGCTCATACGAAATCAACGTCTAAAATTATCGTCCGTATATTTTGGGTTGTCACCAAAATAGTCAGCAAGTAGACGTGCTTCAGCAACTTCACGTTCACGGGGGACGTATCGACGATGCTTTGAAGGACCGACTTCTTGTTCCTGCAACGTTTGCTCCGCCTCGAACTCTTGAATAAACATTTCTAGTTCCGTTAACTCTTCAATGTCACTTTCACCGGAATAAGATGATTCACTAATGTAACTCATGTTTCAGCAAGTTTGAAATGGTTTAGTATTTTGATTGAAGATGGAGGAGATGAAGATGATAAAACTTGTAGATATGATATGTTATTTATAGGGTGGTGAGGTTTTTTTTTTTTTTTTTTTTTTTTTTTTTTTAAGTTTAGTATCCGTTTAATAACGGATAATTCAAAATATATCCGTTGCTACTCTAGTGGGTTTGTCAGATTTTGCTTCGTCGTCAGAACGACGAGTTGATTCACGGCGAGCCACGGCGAGATAGGCTGGTGTGGCGGCGGCCCACGGCGAAGGTAAACGTCGGACGACGGCGAGCATCAAATCATCCACACCTTCCGCTCTAAGTACTATGAAATAAGCATCTCCCTTGCTTAGAAACGTTTAGGATGACGCAAATACTTATGCTTAATAATAAGCAGAAAAAGCTCAAAAACCAATCCCAAACATTCTTATCCCTTTAGTTGGTGGCAGACTGGCAGTTAGGGGGTCTGAACAACCCTCCCATGTACCCAAACCCAGTTACACATGAATGAGGCAGTTAGACCCGTTAAGCTCAGCTCTAACCCGAACACGAATTGTTTAATTAATTGGTCGACCCGAAACCTGTTTAGACATTAATGAAAATGGAGACTCAATCTATGGGTGGTGATTAACAAGATGGCAGCAAGGCAATTTGTACAATCACCATTGGCGAACAAGACCTTATCACTCTGTGTCATCAACACTCCCCTTCTATTCATTTCAGTAAAAAAAACATCTTTATAAAACTAACTTTAATTATACAAGAACCCAAACATAACTTTTACAGACTAACAAATAATTGAGAGAGATCATCAAATGGACCGCACGACTTTAATTTAAGAAGAGTTACAATAAAATAATATGTACATTTTGTAATGGTGTCATCTAATGCAAATTGTGAGACGCTCTTTGATTACGTTAATAAAAACAACTAACGTATAAAAAAGGAAGATGCGAGGGTGAAAATAGTAGATTCATAAGTAGTGAATCATGACAATTTTGGATCAAGTCTTTAGACGCATCATTGGTATACATTATTTTCATAAAAAAAGGGTTAATAACATCTAAAGTAAATATGATTCATCTAAAAATTCAGTGTGTTATACTAGATGAATAAATGTAAAGTTCAATACATTTTAAGACAATATATTCGGTATTAAATAGAAAGTGCAATTATAACAATTACCCAATGAGTCTAGAAGGGTCAAATTAAAAATTACTTCTTGTTTTTTCTTCACCTTTTTTTTTTTTTTTTTTTCATTTTTTACTCAAAAGAAAAATTGAAAATAGGCTTGTAGGCTTGTCAACCTCACCAAAACTCATCTAGAACCGGATCCATTTAGAACCATGTTTAAAAAGGCCCATCTAGACCCAGACCCCTTTAGACTCAAACTCATCTAAACTCATGACTTGGTAGACCGAACTATTTTGCCACCTCACGACTCACGTGCTACATAAATGAGGATTGAACGTGGATGTACTGAAATTATGGCTTTTTGTTAGTTTACTTATAATTGCTTTTTTTCATTTGCTGCAATCAAAATATGAAGTCATGTAATGACATTATAAAAATCAAAGCGTCCCAAGTGGAAGTATGTTGGTAGTTTGATACACTAGTTTGTAAGACTTGCATAGGAGATAAGTATAAATTTGGTCTTAAACCCTCACACCTACTTTTTCACTTCATACTTTTTATGTTTTCTGAACCTTTTCATCTTCCTCATTGCTTGCTGGTTGTTGATTGTTCTGTGAAATCTGCATTGGTTATCAAGGTATTATTTTACATCTTTACCATTATTTTTTATCGGATGTCCCCGAAGGGACATCTTTACCATTATTTAATAAGTTTTTTCTTCTTTTTTCCCTAGTATTTTACACGTTATGTGACTTTTTTAAGTTTGAGTATCATTAAGTTGAACTGAAATACATTGATCAAAAGTAAAAGATGGTGACAAAAATCTGTTTTTCTAAATTTGTTTCTCAGTGTATGCACTTTCAAAAAGGTATTATATTAGTAACTCATAACGGGTCTCAAAATACTTGTGTGTGGATTTGTTATTTGATCCTCTTTTGACAACTGATGAGATCTTTGAGATCTGTTGCATATTTGATTATCTCATTTTACACATACATTCATACCACTGATAATATGCCTGAATTTAAATTACTCTCTTGTTTTTTTCTTTCTTTAATATGAATACATACAAAGTTTTCTTTCACCGGTTAGGTCGCGTACATCTGAGTTAAAAGAGACTCGGCCTCACGATGTATTTAGGTTTGCTTATTTTTTCTGCATATAAATAGTAATATAAGTTGTTACAAATTAAACACTTTAGGAGATAAGCAGAAGGAGTTAGGATGGCACAAAACTGCTTCTCTATATAAACAAGCAGAAAAGCTAAAAAATAAAAAGCTAGCCCAAACACACCCTATAATTAACATTCTCATTCCTTTAGCCGGTTTGTTTTAGCGGGTGGGAGTTACGGCCCGAACATCACCAACGTAGCCTGATTATCTAATTATCTAATTAATGGGTTGGTGGTTCGACCTGGTTAACTCATCACTAAACACAAACATGAACTGTTTTTATTAATGGGTCAACCCGAAACCTGTTTAGACCCACGCCAAATCAATTCATTTTTGTGTCCTGTCCGGAATTTCCACCCCTACTTATGTTTACATGATTTCGTATGCCTCAGGAAAATGGAGCTTGTATCTGCAATCGTTGGTCCTGTTTTGAATCTTTTGACGGTTCATATTACGCAAAAGCTGAGAAACCTCACTTCCTCCGCCGAACGTGTTGAGCGCATGAAAAAACAAATGAAGGTTTTGGACGGTCAAAGAGCTGATAACGAAAATCGTAAGAGAGACAACAGTGGAAACAATCGAGAGATACCTGCTCGTGTACCAGAGTGGTTAGAAGAAGTCAAAGAGATCAAGGAAGATGTCGACAAAATATCAAGCAACGACATAGGATGTTTTGATTTAAAAAAGAAGTATCGAGCAGGAAAAGATGCATTGAGGCTTATCGAGGATATCGAACGTCTTATTGAAGAAAGTAAAAGCATCATCTGGCGTGATGCTCAAATACCTCTTGGAAGAGTCGATTACGAAAGCCCCGCATCAACATCAACATCAGGTGGAAATACTCAAAATTTGTTCTACTCAAGAGTAAAGATATTCAGTGATGCACTTAAGCTCCTTCAACAAAATGATGATGATGCGGCTCCGGTGATAGCCTTGTGTGGAATGGGTGGTGTGGGGAAAACCACGCTCATGAAACAGCTGAAAGAAGCTGCAAAGGATAACAAGATGTTTAATTGGATTGTGGTTGTAGGTATTGGGAAAACTCCCAACTTACTTGCCATTCAGAAGGCCATAGCAGAGCACACAGGCGAACCTCTAACCCAAACTGATGAAACGCTAATGGCAACTTATCTTTCCAAAAGATTTGAATTATTTTCAGAGCGTAAAGAAAGGAGTCTGGTAATATTGGATGATGTATGGAAAGAGAGCAAGATTAAACTCGAAGATATCGGATTAGCGAGTCCTTTGCCAAATGGGGTCAAGTTGTTGCTCACATCACGCGATGTAAATATTTGCCATCAGATTGCAGTTGATGCTAATTCTGTTCTTAAAGTAGTTAGAGTTGATGTCTTGGAGGAAGGGGAAGCACGGGACTTCTTTTCTCAAATTGCAAGGATTTCAGAGGAGCATGATCGTGATCTCTATCATATAGGATGTGAGATTGTCAAAAAATGTGGTTGTTTGCCCCTTGCCATCAAACTCATTGCCACGACTCTTAAATGTCAAAAGGATTTTGTATGGAGGCGTACACTCAAGCGTTTGAAGAAAAATGATCTTGACACGAACGTGCAAAAAATAATCAAGATAAGCTACGAGAGTTTAGCACATGATGATAAAGTGATTTTTCGGCTTTGTGGCATGTTCCCGGAGGACTATAATATTCCGATAGAAGATCTGACAAGATATGCATGGGCACTAAAACTTTTAGAACAAGATTCTTCAATGGGAGATGCTAGAGACAGCACTCAAACAAGTGTGAGCAATCTCAAAAATGCAAACTTGTTAATGGAAGGAGATAGTCATCACAGTGATTGTGTGAAATTGCATGATCTTGTGCTTGCCTTTGTGGTAGGTACCGTCTCTAAAGGTGGTGAGGAGGGATGTTGGATCATTCACCATGATGATTTCTTAAAGTTGAGTGAAGCTAGTAATATGAGCCAATCTTGCAAGCAAATTTCATTAACATGCAAGGGCATGTCTCAGTTTCCTAGTGAATTTAAGTTTCCAAACCTTTCACTTTTGAAACTTACGCACGGAAATGAGTCACTAAGGTTTCCTCAAGACTTTTATGTAGGAATGGAAAAGCTTCAAGTTATAGCATTTGAGAAACTGGAGTATCCACTAGTTCCAACATCATTTCAGTGCTCCACCAACCTTCGAACTCTTTGTCTCGATAAATGCTCGTTGATGTTTGATTTAACATGTATTGGAAATCTTTCGAATCTGGAAGTGCTTAGTTTTGCTAACTCAGGCATTACAATCCTACCTTCCACATTCGGAAAATTGAAGAAGCTGAGATTATTGGATATAACAGGTTGTTACAATCTTGTTATAGATGACGGTGTCTTCAAAAACTTGGTGAAACTTGAAGAACTTTATATGATACCTTATGATGAAAAAGCATGTTGCTTCACAGACAACAACTGTAATGAACTTGCAGAACGCTCAGAACATCTTTCTGCATTAGAATTTGAATTCATTGGCAACAATGCTCATATGAAGAACATGTCTTATGAGAAACTTAAAAGATTCAAGCTCTCAGTGGGATGTCATTTTACAGAAGTTAGAGACGAGCTGTACCCATGTAAAGTTGACACACACTCATATCTAAACAGCTTGAAGCTGATCACCAACAGAGAAGAACTATTCAATTTTAAAATCAGTGAGTTGTTTAAGAACACAGATGCACTTTATTTACAAGTAAATGGTATGAATACTCTTAAAGATGTTGATGTAGAATCTCCACATCCTGCTCCTGGATACTCTTCATTTTACAATTTAAGAATCCTTGTAGTTTCAGAATGTACAGAATTGAAATACCTTTTCACACCGAGTGTTGCAACAAACTTGTCAAACCTTGAGTATCTGGACATTTCCAGATGCCCTATTATGGAAGCAGTCATACATACTGGGGATAATGGATCCAATATAATCAAGTTTTCAAAGTTAAAGTGTCTCAAGTTGGAATGGCTATCAAATCTGTTGTGTTTCTGCAATAAAGATTATGAAATTGAGCTACCATGTCTCGTGGAGTTGCAACTTCGAGGCCTTCAGAGTTTTGCAAGCATTTATCCCAGTAGTGAATCATCCTCTGTGTCAAGTAATATTTCCCATGGGCAATCTTTCTTTCACGAAGAGGTAAGTATGTGTTTTATTTTATATTTAAAGTGATTCAAAAAGAGGGGGCATTTAATGAATGACAAATCTTAAATTAATTTGCAGGATGCGACTCCTAAGCTGGAGAAATTGTTTGTTTATGATATGGAGAATTTGAAGGATATATGGCCTCCTCAGTTTAGTAGTAGTAATTTTTGTCTATTGAGAGAGCTTGTGGTTGGGGGTTGTGATTCCATTGAAGTCTTGTTCAACATGGATTTTGGTGAAATCGAACACCTTAGCAGCAACTTGAGAAGCATTACAGTGGAGAAATGTGATAGTCTTGAGAAGCTTTTTACATGCAATCCATTCCCATTCTTGAATAATCTACAAGAGCTTGAAGTCGAAAATTGTGGTTCCATTCAAGTGTTATTTGACATTGACTCGGGACGTGCCGGTAAAAGTGAGGAACAGGTTTGTAGCAGCAGCTTGAGAAGCATTAAAGTGAAAGAATGTAATAGTATTGTGAATCTTCTCCCAAGCAATCCGATGCCATTATTCAATCATCTAGAAAAGCTTAAAGTTATACTTTGTGCTTCCATTGAAGTGATATTTGAAATCGACATGGGATGTGTTGGTGAAATGGATAAAGTTAGCAGCAGCGGGTTGAGAAGCATTCATTTGTGGGGATTAGGGAAGCTTAAAGAGGTGTGGAGGATAAAAGATGCTGGAAATAACTTGATTCCTGGCTTTGAAGCTGTTGAAAGCATAGGTATTAGAAATTGTAAGAGGTTTGAAAATTTAATCACACCTGCCACAACCAATTTTGATATGAGAGCACTCAAAGAAGTTCAAATTGTTAGATGCGGCAGAGAAAGTGAGATGAACAATGAATTGGTTGAGAGTAAACAAGATCAAGAGGTACGACTGTCCACTTAATGTTTAAAAACTAACATAAAATAATCCTAAATTTTGTTAGGTAACTGATTGTAACCTCCTATTATTATAGCGTTAAGAAGGTGCATGTGCAATACGAGTGTGTATAGGAAAGTAGAATTGTCAAAGTACACTAAATGATACCTCTAGAAACTCTTTGAAAACAGAGTGCATACACAAAATATCTAATTTACTTTTAAACATTAAAGCAACCAATCAACCATTCATAAGTGTTTACTTATGTGAAATGGCACGATGTCCTAGTATTGGATTATTGTTTACTTTTGTTAAACGGTCATTAAAATTAAGGAAGAAAGGTGCTTACTTTAAAAGCAAGGTTATGGTTGAATTTTTTTTAAAGTTAGGGACTAAATCCATAATTGTTACTACAGGGACTGTTTTAAGAATTTGCTTTTCCTTTTTTTTTTTTTCTTTTTCTTTTTTTTTTTTTTTTTTTTTTTTAGTTTCTCTTATTATCCCGATATTCCTTGGAGTTTGGTGCAGTTTTGAACTCTATCCAATTTTTGTCCATGGAACTTATTACTAAATGATGATGCAGATTGTTGTTGTATCTATACCTGGGAAAGAATCAAATGATGATCATATATCTGAAGTGGCACTCCCATTCTATCTATTACACACTTTCCATAACCTTCGTAAACTTGTTTTGTGCGACTACAAAGCTGCGGAGGTGGTTTTTGATATACTGAGCTCAAGTACTAGAGAACCAGCTCACAATACTCAACAACCTCTCATACTCCCCTATCTTGAAGAATTAGATTTAAGTTGTTTGGAGAAGATGAGTCATGTGTGGAAGTGCAATCAAAATGAATTCTCAATTCTTCGAGAACAACAGTCGCACTGCTCATTCCATAACCTCACAACCATAAGAATGGAATCCTGTCATAGCATCAAGTACTTGTTTTCACCTCTCATGGCAAAACTTCTTTCCAACCTAAAGGAAGTTCATATAGAGTCTTGTGATGGTATTGAAGAGGTGGTTTCAAACAGAGATGCTGAAGGTGCGTCTATATATTCCCACACAACCACCACTTTCTTCCCTTATTTAGACATTCTTGAGCTTAAAAAACTCGGAAATTTCAAGTGTATTGGTGGTGGTGCCAATGGTATATCTAGTGACATTCATGACCAGCTTAAGGTATTTTTCCTATATATTCAGTGACTAAAATAATGGTTGGTTAATTTGGTTAATATTATTAACTCTGTTAGTTATATACTTAAATTCTCGTTTTTTTTCCAGTTATCTCAAGCTTCTTGGTCCTTATGCCAATACTCTAGAGAGATAAGTATAAGAGATTGTGATGCATTGTCAAGTGTGATCCCATGGTATGCTGTAGGACAAATGCAAAAGCTTCAGGTGCTGAAAATAATAAATTGCAAATCAGTGCCAAAGGTGTTTGAAACTCAAGAGATCAGCAAGGAGAGTGGTACTGATACTGGAAAGTCACTTCCAAGGCTAGAATATATTACGATGCTCGAACTTCCGAAACTAAAGATTTTGAAAATTCGATGGTGTAACCGTTTGAAACATATATTCACATGTTCCACTCTTGAAAGCCTCGCACAACTCGAAGAGTTAGAGGTTACGGATTGCGAGGCAATGGAAGTCATTGTTAAGAAAGAAAATGGAGAGCAAAAAACGACATCTAATATTGTGGTCTTTCCTCATTTGAAGTCCCTTTCACTAGTCAATCTACCAAAAGTTGTAGGTTTCTTCTTGGGGAATAATGAATTCACTTGGCCAACATTGGAAAAGGTTGCGATTAGTGAATGCCCACAAATAACGGTGTTCACTTATGGACGGTCTACAACTCCAAAGCTTAACTTCATAAATACAAGCTTAGGCAAACATTGTGTTGAATGTGGCCTTAACTTTCGTGTGACCACCACCTCGCATCAGGTATTATTTTTGTTTTAAATAAAAAAGGAAAAAACTTCCCGTGTCAGGTTCTTTTCTAGACTCAGGCCTTGTGTGTATAACTTAATATTTGAAACAGTGCATAAACTTCTAGTAATAGAGTCATTTAACCTTATTAATAATTGTAATCTTCATCTAAATACAACATAATTATTGAATCGAAAATAATATGATTAGCAAATATCAACGGTTTGGTTATGTATGTGATCTCCAAAACCCAATGGTTGTACAATCATGTAGAGCCTTTTGGCTTATTTTACTTACATCTGAAGTTTTTGTTTATCATTGAACCAACTTATATGTACAATTATCTCTGACATAAGCTTTTTTTTGACATTGTAGATCCGATTACCGAGTTCTGAGAATACAAACTCAAACCGCCCTACTACTTTGGAACGGTTGCCTTGGTCTTATCATAATTTGATCGAAGTGGATATGGATTATAAGCCCAGTGACAGACAGGCTCTTTTTTCATCTGATGAAGTATCACAACTGCAAAAGCTTGAAACTGTTCATTTGAGGCTATGTCGGAACATTGAGATATTTGATTCACAAACTGTTGCTGAAATTCCAAACTTGAGACAAGTGGACTTGGAGTGGTTAATAAGTCTCAAGTATATATGGAAGAGCAATCAGTGGACAGTATTAAAGTTTCCAAACCTAACAAGACTGTCTATTTATGGCTGTCACAGTTTAAAATATGTATTTACGTGTCCCATGGTTGGTAGTCTATTGCAACTCCAGGAACTACATATACATTACTGCATTAGGATGAATGTAATTGTGAAGGGAGAAGAAGAATGTGATGCCATAGTGAATGCTATTGTGGAGTTTCCATGTCTAAAGTCCTTAAAACTTGAACTTCTTAGAAGACTCGAAGGATTTTGCTTAGGAAAGGAAGCTTTTTCATTTCCATCATTGGATACCTTGGAAATTGATTATTGTCAAAGAATGACGGTTTTCACCAAGGGAGATTTGTCTACTCCAAAGCTATATGCAATTAGTACAAGGCATGGGAAGTTTAATATACACAACAGGCTGAATTCCGTTATAAAAAACTTTACCCAATGATAAAAGGTGAAATTATGTCTTACCATAAGAGAGAGGGACTAAAACTGTAAAAGTTCTTGTTCTTACGCTTCACAGCTCCTTCATTTTTGAAACCCTGATTCAGAACCAACTCAATCCAATGGTCTTCCAACAAATCACTCAAACATGTGATCTGCTTTCAGGCAAGTTGTTCAGTTTTTGTTTGTATCTGCGTAATGAGCTCAATTTATATAGGATTAAAGGTAATTAGGAATTTTGAATTTGAAGTTATTAATTTAGGGTTTAAGTTAAAGCCTGCTTGAGTTGTGTGTTTGTTTAGTTATTATTGTTAGTTTCAACTGTATTAGATTAATTGGTGTTACCTAAATGTTTTTGTATAGTTTAATTAGGATATTGCAATGTGGGTTAATCTGTGTTAGTGATTCATATATTTGAATTCTATTATATTCATGTTTTAATAAAATGATGCGTAATGTGTCTTAATAAGAGAACTAGGGAAGTTAAAGAGTAACGATGCCGTAGCGATGTTTTTAGTTGATTGGAGCACTTTTAGTGTTGTTCATCAGCTATAACCTTTATTTCTATTGGCTACTTATTTACATGTATTTGAAAGTAGTTGTAAAATCTTGTTTCGATCATTGAGTATCGCAAGAAGGATAGATGATTTGAATTAGCACATTTGATTTAGGGGTGAATTTCCATGGTTGAATCCTTTAGGGATAATTTCTTGCTTTTATAGTTGGAATGGAATGACCTTTCGTTTCATGATATAGGCTTCGAACTTCACTAATGGTAATCAAAAGAAAGAAGATAATTGGAGCAGGGGATGTACCAAATTAAGTCAATTACATGCACAGAAAACGTGCAGTAAGCATCTAGTTTAGTGCTATGTTTTAGGGAAATTCTTTATACCACTCTCTTAAAGTGATTTGGTTATACTAATCTAGTGAATCAATGTGTGATTAAGAAGAGATCAACAACAAAAGGAACAGTCCACTACCCAATCTGGAATGTATTGCCATTAAATTAGAAGCTCGATAGTTAAAATAATATGCTCTGGTACTTCTTGTGTCCCATGAAAGTTGCAGCCTTTTCTTTTTCGGGTATCATTGAAACTGTACTGTATATATTTATTTGAAAAGTTTTAGTCTTAAACTGGCTAGTTTTGTCATCATTACACATGAAGTGTGCTGCTTTGGGTTCACTACAAAATTTGAACAATTTCTTAGACTAACAAATCAAACATTGAAATTGGATATGAAATAACCCACAGTGTTTATAGGAATTTGAACAATATATTCTTATGTGTCCAGCGTTTATAGGAATTTGTTATCTAATAACCCGCAGCTTTGTAAATAAAGAAGCAACTTCACTCTAAACATATAGATTCAGACAATTCAGTATGCCCCAGTAATTGATGATAGAGAACAAATTGTATTTTTACTTGTGTTATAATTATTTGGTCAGTAAGACTTTTAAGCTATATTAATTTCCCCAAAGTTTTTGTATCGTCAAGAACCAATATTAGGTTTTTACTTTTTACAGAAACGTAATTAAAAGATACATTCATGATAAAATAGGCGTGTTGGCTATTTATCTTCTTTCTTGTTTTTCATATTTACAAAATGTGTGTGCTTATACAGGAACTCAAGAACTCTACAGAGGTTCGACTTTCATGTTCTTTATAATGCTATGCCTAACTTTTTGGGAAGTTTGGGCATGAAATTTGGTTTTGAACAAGCATATTCTATACATTTCGTTGGTCCAAAGGAGTCTGTTACAGGTATGAACAACGGGCCCAAACTGCTGATATCTTTCGTGTTAAAATTATGCGTAACAGCCTTTGTCACACTAACAGATTTAAAAGGAAACAAGAAAATGGGAGCATTTGCAGGATCTTTACCTGAAATGAAAGGAGGACCGAAAGTATATAAATATTCTGCTGAAGCTTGTGATTTTGAGTTTTAGAGACGAGTACACAAACTCGAGATCTGAAAAAACCCGATTTACATTGAAGACACGAAACAGAAGCCACGTAATGGGTACTATCTTAGGAAACAACAGCGTGTGTCACCATCTGTTTGTGTTATTTTATTTTTGTGTTGGTGCCGTTAATTACGAGGCTGCTTGATGTTGCTATGTTTTCACCATCACTCGTAGGTGCACGGATTTACAAACTTTTTGTCGAATGGGTTGTTAAATAGAATAATTTTTTGCTATTTACTTACCAAACAAGTCACCATGTCCCTTCAATCCCCCACCCCGGACACAATCGAGGTACCTCCATGGGATAGGTGTGTGCCATGCACGAGTTCGAGCCTAGCTGCCATTTACATATACCACATTTCTATCTAGCTTTTAAATTCACTCTTGGGGATGTTTAAATTCGATTTAATTGACTTAATATAAAAAAAACTAAATTTATTCAGTCATATGAAAACTATTTGTTTGTGATTTATTAGAAAAAAATAATTAAAAATATTAGATAATATAATTAAAAATGTCTGCATTAAATCATCTCTTAATTAAACATGACTTAATAAAAAAAAAATTAACAAACAAGCCCTTAGTATACCCAAAGGGATGAGACATACTTGGACCTTGGGCCAATTAGAAAACAAAGTCGACCTTCACAAATCTAAATAAAAAAGTATTATGAAGGCAACAACTATCGGTTCCACTCGCATACATAACGATCAAGGCAACAACTGATGTTTGCTTTCATTTTATCATGAGAAAGGTCCCTATCCCATGACCCAACCAACGAATATTGTTTATTTTAAAACTCGACCCCACCGGCTTAACCGGTCGAACCTTTCAGGATTCAATACCCCGATTGAACTGCTTGGTTTTAGCAGGCCCGAGTCGACCCGGTGCATCTGATATCTTTTTGAGGACTCACTAGTGGTGAGCTGAAATTCAATACTCGTGCCTTTCTTTTTTCAACAACAGGCGTTATTTCATTAACCAAACAATTTAATTTTTTGCCATTTGATAATGTGAAATTTTTGTTCAAAACAATAATATGAAACCTCTTTTCTATATCAAAAGTTCAAATTTTAGTAGTGTCATTACATAGTGTGACATCTTTTACATTTGTAATGTCTTATATAGGTTTGTATTTAGTTGAAACTTATATAGGTTTGTTTGCAACGACATTTAAACCTCGGGTTGTTTTTGCCAAGTTGCAAAGATTATTAATGTTGAAATGTTTGGCAAACTTTGCATTAAATGTGTGAATTGCAAAACTTGGGTCCTGTGTTTTAGTATATATAATAATGTATCCTTGGTAAATTTATTGTTTGTTACTTTCTTCGTTTCAAAAATGAATGTTCACTTTCAAATTACACAAAATTTTATAAAATCTCATCAACTACGTTATTTACAAATCAAATATCATTGTTACCCATTATACTCTATTTTGATAGTTTGAAACACAAAGTGAACATCTATTTTGAAGCATTTCAAAATAGAAACATTGACAATTATTTTGAGATAAAGGAATTATTAGATTTCAAAATAGAAACATTGACAATTATTTTGAGATAAAGGAATTATTTTGAACATCTAAAAAATAGCTTTTTTTAGATTAAACTGACGTTTTTCTTCCTTTAAGATTATGCACCAAATTATGCACCACTTTACCTTTTTAAATTTTTTCAAATACTTTTTTTCGAATTTTTTTCCAAATTTTTTTTTGAATTATTTTTTCGAATACTTTTTTTTCAAATTTCAAATTTTTTTCTAATTTTTTCTTTTTCTTGAAATATTTTTGAAGGGTAAAATGGTGTAATTTGGTTATAATATTTAAGCCGAAACAAAACGCCAGTTTTAATGTTTAAAATAACTATTTTTAGTTCGCTACATCGAACTCGATATTTGTGATGATATAATCTTTAATAGATTATTACTTATTATTTTAAATTATATTATATCCGACTATTAAGATAAAACTCGCACGCACGGGTTTTCTTTAAATTTTTGATTATGTATTTATTATCGATTAAGAAAACAACTTAACGTGTTCTAAATGGTTTTACTTGGTAGATTAAAATAGAAATCTTATGAACATCGCTTATAATCTATTTGTTATTTTAGATAGCGATTTCGATTAAAATTATCTTTTATTATTGAAGCAAAATGTCATGCGAATATTTTTTAATCGTGTTAATTGGTATTTAGTAAAGTCTTTATTAACATATCAAAGATGATATTTTTACGTGCATGAGATGTTAGTAAGGCAAGGCGTTATGGTATATCATCACCACAATATAGCATATTTGTATAGCTTTATGCTAATTCATTTTACGCTTTTATGAATAACAATCATATCATGGTTACTAATATATTTTTGTGTTCTAAATTGTTCATCGTCATAAGTATGAGCTATTTACTATTTCATTTGATCATAAATTACCAAATTAGCATACGATGCTTATGTTATCCTAAGTTATGTACTTATACAAGGAAAATTTCGCTGCGTCATGGATTTTTGCTTCTAGTTTTATGCAATTAAACTTCGAAGGAACGATCAAAATTCACTTCCGTGTCTAATTTTAATTGTCTATGGTTCAGGAAAAAAAAGTAGAATACAAATTGATTAAAAAAAGCGGCGGGTTGGGTCTGTCACATTAAAGTTACCTTATTAGACGCATAGATACTCATAAATGGTTGACATAATATGAGCAGCGGCTTGTACGTTTTCACTCTTAGCTGTTCATTTGAGATCTTCAAAGATTGTGGAGGAATGATCTCTTTAACACGTGTAATGTTGCTAGCTTCAGAATGTAAAATGACCACATAAAGTGAACTTTAGTTTCTATAGGCAGCAGATTAAAGAAGTAAAAAAAACTATAATAATAGGCATTAGCAGCTTTGCAAATGTGTCCTTACCTCTAAAATATGCCTGATTCTGAAAAGTTGTTCGCTATAGATAGACAGATCCAATTGCATAATTTCTTGGTTTAACACAGCCATTGCATCCTCCTTGGTCTGAGTCGAACCACCTGATATGGCATTTTTTGGCTCTTTAACTTTCCTCTACCTTTTCTTTCACTCGATTTGGTACGCTTTTCTTCAACCTGCACACATATATATAATTGTGTCCACATGCAACAGGAACTGATTCATATACACTCAATGACTCAAAAGGCTTCTTCTAATGTACTAACTAAAAGTTCTTTCAGGCAATACCCAAGAAATTCAAAACCAACTTAAGTTACAAAAGAAGACGATAAATGCAATTTAACAAAAAAATACTATATCAGTAGCGTATCTGAATGCGGAAGTATCCCTTTTGACACATCATTCCCACACACCTTCCTTCACCACGACACCTTGGGTGTAACCATGAACCGGATTAGGTTGACCCAGCAAATGGAAAAAAATTAAATCAGACCCAAATATCCAGGACGGGAAATAGAGCATACCTTCAGATATGTGTCGAAAAGAGTACAATAGCAGCATAGAGCATTGGCAGGATCCTGTTGTTCCAAAAGTCGCTATAAATACCAAAACACACGAAACAAAATAGAATACATAATCCCTAACCCGCACAAAGTTTAGTTGAACATTAAAACCTAGGTTCAACTATATCTTGTTTAGATGTTGGCGACCTTTGACTCAAATCCAACACAATTATAATAGATGAAACATATTACAGGTAGGTGTACTCGGGTACTTGCAATTTTACATTTTTCATATGGCAACTTCGTAGCTACTCATCTAACGGGTAACCATTTTGACCGTTGACAATTATAATATATTAAATTCAATTAAAAATAACGAAAACATTATCGAAACTTTAATATCAGAGCATGAAAATAGTCGCACCTCGTGTTCAATAGCTTCACCAACATTAGCATAAGCTGACACAACTCTTGCTAACGTTGGAGCGATATGTGCAATATCAGAATAAACTCGAACCATAACCATTCGTCACCGTTCCAAAAACTCAAACTTGAAATCAGAATAAACTTATAAAGGTCGTAAAATCTATAAAGAAGCCTTATTTTGTCGAACTGTGAAACCGTTCGGCTCAGATTTGCGAGTGCTGTACTGGAGAAAAGGGTACCCGTGCCTGCAATGGCTGCAAACACAACTGAGGTTATGTTGCCCCGCCAAAATACGGGTTGCTTTCACCCATTATAGTCCAGCAAAGGCACAAAAGTAATAGCATCTTCATCGCCTATAGGAAACACAAAGTAAGAAGAGTTTGACCCCATAATCTAAACCGAGATTTTAGTTCAACAACCATTGACCATGCATAAAATGCAACGCGTCAGGTGGTCCTAACATTATTCAAGCCCTCAAGATCTAGACTGACCAAAAACTGGCATTAAGAAAATTTGATAGAGGTTGTTTCAACCTGCCAAACCTTTCATTTATTAGGCTCAGATTTTTAAACCAAATAGGGCCAAAAAGATCTAAAGTCCACCATGGCTGCAAAGAAACGCGGTTGCATAATCATGCCATCCGGTCCTTGCCACGCCAAGTTACGGATCCAATCTTCGATCACTCACTTCATTTGTCTCAGAAAATAGCCGTATGCTAACAAACACCAGCCATGGCTGCAATTTTAATCAAAGTCATATTGCCTTGCCAAGATACCGGTATAAGCATGTTACATAAACGACACTTTCAAATGCATAAAACTATCATCATTGCCTTAGTTTGTATAGTGTAAAAAGACGGTAAAATCGCAGTAGATTAATGCAATTTAACAAAAAAATATTATATCAGTAGCGTATCTGAATGCGGAAGTTTCCCTTTTGACACATCATTCCCACACACCTTCCTTCACCACGACACCTTGGGTGCAACCATGAACCGGATTAGGTTGACCCAGCAAATGGAAAAAAATTAAATCATACCCAAATATCCAGGACGGGAAATAGAGCATATCTTCAGATATGTGTCGAAAGAATACAATAGCAGCATAGATCATTGGCACGATTCCTGCTGTTCCAAAAGTCGCTATAGATACCAAAACACACGAAAACAAAATAGAATACATAATCCCTAACCAGCACAAAGTTTAGTTGAACAATAAAACCTAGGTTCAACTATATCTAATTTAGACGCTGCGACCTTCGACTCAAATCCAACACAATGATAATAGATGAAACATATTACAGGTAGCTGTACTGGTACTTGCAATTTTAAATTTTCATATGGCAACTTCAGAGCTACTCATCTAACGGTAACCATTTTGACCTTTGAAAATTATAATATATTAAATTCAATTAAAATAACGAAAACATTATCGAAACTTTAATATCAGAGCATGAAAATAGTCGCACCTCGTGTACAATAGCTTCACCAACATTACCATAAACTGACACAACTCTTGCTAACGTTGGAGTGATGTGTGCAATATCAGAATAAACTCGAACCATAACCATTCGTCACCGTTCCAAAAACTCAAACTTGAAATCAGAATAAACTTATAAAGGTCGTAAAATCTATAAAGAAGCCTTATTTTGTCGAACTGTGAAACCGTTCGGCTCAGATTTGCGAGTGCTGTACTGGAGAAAAGGGTACCCGTGCCCGCCATGGCTGCAAACAGAACTGAGGTTATGCTGACCCGCCAAAATACGGGTTGCTTTCACCCATTATAGTCCAGCAAAGGCACAAAAGTAATAGCATCTTCATCGCCTATAGGAAACACAAAATACGAAGAATTTGACCCCATAATCTAAACCGAGATTTTAGTTCAACAAACATTGGCCATGCATAAAATGCAACGCGTCAGGTGGTCCTAACATTATTCAAGCAACTCAAGATCTAGACTGACCAAAAAACCCGCCATTAAGAAAATTTGATAAAGGTTGGTTCAACTTGCCAAACCTTTCATTTATTAGGCTCAGATTTTTAAACCAAATAGGGTCAAAAAGATCTAAAGTCCACCATGGCTGCAAAGAAACACGGTTGCATAATCATGCCATCCGGTTCTTGCCACGCCAAGTTACGGATCTAATCTTCGACAACCCACTTCATTTGTCTCAGAAAATAGCCGTACGGTAACAAATACCGACCATGGCTGCAATTTTAATTAAAGTCATATTGCCTTGCCAAGATACCGGTATAAGCATGTTACATAAACGACACTTTCAAATGCGTAAAACTATCATCATTGCCTTAGTTTGTATAGTGTAAAAAGACGGTAAAATCTCGATATGTAAAGATTGATGGCTAATTCTTTTCTTGACCATACCTCTCCTTGCAAGAATCATATAAAGCTCCCATGACCATAGGTTTGGAAGAGTCATCTGGCTCATATTAGAGCTTAAGATTCTGAACAAAGTGGAAATCTGTCATGGTTGCAGACCTAATAGGTTGCCTTGCCAAGTGACAGACCTTGCGACTTCAGCCAAATTCGCTCATATTCATCACCGCCTTCTAGTTAACACATACACTGTTCATAATCAAAGGCACAGCAATGTCATACTTTTTAAGGAGTCAGCACATCATAAAGAGGCATCAAATAGTATATGTAGCAGTAATATGCAAAACAAAGAGTCCAAAACACTATACAAAAGCATGGACAATTACCACATAAGAACATTAAGAAAACAGTCAAAGTATTGTTAAACGACGTTCATAATGGCAGAAACCTTTTGGACACATAACAATTATAAGTTCCAAAAACGTGAGCATAGGATGATAAGCAAAAAGAATAATGGTACCCACAGACTGAGACATACAACCTGTTGGAACCCAAAATCTTCCAAATAACTCTTTCAGTCCGTTAAAAATGATTAAAATATCCACCAATCATTATATAATACACATATATCATAAACTTTTGATGATACAAATGATAAACAATCAAGAAAAACTTGAAAGACAAAGGAAAGATTAAATTTTATACCTTTGCATACCAACAAACCTGGTATCCCCAGCAAATCGAAAGACAAAAATTCTCAAACAATGACCACAACTAATAAACCTATACCTGTACTAAACTGTAAGCAGGTAACTTTTAATCCTAAAACAGTTAGCTTAAGTAAGAAACATAAATTAACAAAGAAAGTAACACATGTGACAACTATCGTAGTCTTAAATTCAACTTTTAATCCAACTTTAACCATCATTGATCAACCAACTTCATACCGAATACCATAATTGTTTGGCCAACTTTCCAAAATGAGGCTGATATATAAATGATACTGAAAAAAAAATGCAAGTAGTTGAGTATAATATTCATAAATTACATAACCCAAATCACAAATGTATCAAGTTACGTTCTTAATTCCAAAAAAGTATTACTTAAGCTTGAGATAATATCATATCATATCATATAGCTGATGAGATATATATTACAAAAGTTATTTAGATGAAACTATTACTTAAGCTTGACTGCTTGAGGTGTATAATTATGCAAATAAAAAAGGCTATAGAACGCATCTGTTAGCCTCCCGCCCGCCCGCCCGCCCTTTTTTTTTTCTCTGATTTTCCTCCATTAGTGTATAAACAAAGAGCTGAAGCAGAACGTACCCAAAGACGTGCTCCGCCCAAGTTATTTGCAATATCACTGCAAAATGTTGGTAGCAATATCAGTTACATTCATATCCGATTAATAAAAAGTAGAGAACTATCCTTTGAATTTCCATATGAATGATATGAGAAATTAAATATTTCTACGACTATGCTCATCAAGTATAAATATAGTTACTCTGATACGAAGAAAACAATATATGATGGATTAAAAACAAAATTGTAGCACATCCAAACACTTGGTGAGCATTTCCTCACAACTATAAAGGCTTATACATATCGTATTCAGATAAGAACTGCGTGTATCTTGACTATGACAACAGTGATGATTTGTGTTGTGAAATTGTTAACAGATATGTGCTTGAGTATTTACCATTAATAGTAAAAAACTTATAGGTGACATAATAAATAACACAGTGGACGTAGTTTCCCTCTAGTCACTCACTATATAATTGATTTGTAATCAGCTACAAATAAGAACGACTTTGAAAGCGAATGGCAAACACCCCAGGTAATCTTGCCCTTTCATAACATTATCAAACCTCAGGTAATCTTTTAAGTTATATTTTATTGTATCCAACAGTTTGTTGTGGCTAAATAGTCATATTGTTAAATTTTTGGTTTGGGTGTTTGCCATGTGAATCTGAGAACAATAATATCCAAGGCAAACATTGAATAAATTACCAACAAATCATAAGATTATGACAACTTCAATTAGCAAAGCCATCAATCTAAACCCCAAACCCAATTATATATTTGCAAACTTTACACATAAACAAACAATTAAAATATAAAGATAATTAATTAAGTATATCATAATCAATAAATAAATCAACAACATACCATCGATCCATGGATTTAAGAGCACAGGGTTTTGTGTTTTAAAGAAATTCGGTAGGGTTTTTTTTTTTTTTTTTTTTTTTTTTTTTGATGATGATTTCAATGAAGTGGGTTGTTCATGTTGATGGTTTTCGATTTCTTTTGGTTTAATCAGGTAAAAGTTAAGGATTTCTTTTGTGTTCTTCATGGTGATATCGATGAATATGGTTTGGTTAAAGAAAAATTATGTTGGGCAGTCCATTGTTTTGGTTTTGCTTTTGTAAAATTTAACTTTAACCCTTGCACATTTGGTACTTTACTCCGCTTTTTTAAGTTTAATTTTTTATATTTTGACACATGTACTTTTTCACTTAATTTGCATAAGAAAACGAATTTTGATAATTTTTCTAAATCAAGAAATATACTTAGGGTTTTTGTTAACCATATTAAAATAAATAAATCATAATTTAAAAATATTACTAAATAGGGTATGAATTGATTTTTTTGAAATGAAAAATTCCTAATAAGGGTTTTGTTTTATTATATAAAAGATTGCTTTGAGCTTCTTTATTTGTTGGCCCATTAAGTTGCTATGCTTGAGGTTTTATTGTAAATCGATAAACCAATATGAATTGCTTGAGCTTTCTTTTTGTGTTAGTCCACATATCTTTTTCTTAGATGTCTAGTAAACTTAATAGTAACACGGGTCTGGACGGGTTTACCTGCTCATTTTCAAAAAAAGTAAAATAAAAAATGAAAGTGATACTTGATAAGTGATAATCGTCACTCATATCTTAAAAGATTTACTCCAAACGTAACAAGATTGACCTGTCTTTCTTACTTCTCAATATTGTCATTTGTCAATGATATCCATATAATCGTGTGGCATTGAGCATATGAAGGAAATTATTATAGATTACATGATGATATGATGAAGTAAATTTGGTAACCAACTAGTTTTGTAACTAACTAGACCTCTTATAACTGAATAGGCTTACTTGGTCATGTTTGGCAACAAGCGTTAGTGAAGCGTTTAGGAGCAACAAGCGGTAAGCATTTAGATTAAAAGCTTGTTTGACAACACATCTAATAGCGTTTGAAACCAGCCCAACTGCTCCAAATTGAACCTTCCTAAAGAAGCATTTCATGCTCCTAACATTTTCTAAGAAATTACATAATTACCCTCAAGTGTAACTTTATTGTTTGTTCAATCAATTTTTGTTTAATGTGTATATGCTTTTTTTTGTAATTTTACATTTTATAATTACAGCTACTATTGTTAGTTTACCAAACACGTTTTTCAAACAAACTGCTTACTACTTACTGCTACTATTTACTGCTACTATTTACTGCTTACTGCTATTTGTCGCCAAACATACCCTTTAAATTAACCAATTATACCCATCTTTAGTACCGTATTTGAAAACGTCCAAGTAAACCCATTACATAATTTATATTTAAACAACAAGAGCTATATATAATCCCCAACAAACGAATTTTGTTTAGTTTTTGCGGGAATGTTGAATTTTTTGGCTTCAATGTACACTAAACTGACTTGTTAAACCAACGCACGAGATGTTCAAATGGTAAAGTCTGACCCTTGTCTCACTTAAATTTTGGGAACACCTTGCTACTTTTGTAATACCCGGCCCAAAATAAAGAAGGAAATAAGCCCAGAAACACTTCTTTTTTTCTCTTTTACAAATCCAATAACCAAATCATTTCCTACAGTATTATCAAATCTTATAAACAAAACTGTAAAAACAATTTTCCAATTTGTAAAAGTCCTTAAGGGTCATTTTGTCTACTTTTTTTTTTCTTTCTATAAGAACACATTTTTATGGTGTCACTACTAGGTGGGGGTGAACAAATGGACCGAGAACCGACCCAACCTGAACCGAATTTTAGTAGCGCGGTCCGGTTCTCGGTTCATCAATATTGCAAGTTTCGGTAATCGGTCCAGAAATGCAGGTATCAATTCCGGAACCGAAGAACCGCACGACTTTTAAATATATATAAAATGTTTGTGGGACGCTTAGTATCTTAAGTTCACGTTTACAGCTTTATACCCCCATGCTAAACTAGCTTCATTGCTCAACTTGACCACGATATCTTGGGATAACTCATAACTGATAAGTCTTTACCATGCACGAGTTCGAGCCTTGGCGCCTGGTTTCCCTTAATATCCACAACCTCTTTATCGAGTTGTAATTTCATTTCAAAACGTAACTTTTACATATTGTTTCAAGATCACAAACCCTACTACAGTACTCTCTCCGTCCCAAAAAGAGTGTCCACAAACAAAAAGTTGAAAATTACGATATGTGTAATTAATACTAGTTTTAATTGATAAAAAAATATTTTTACCCTCATAGTTAATATAGAAATTAAGAACGAGTAATTAATGCATGTTTTAATTATAAGGGTAAAGTAGGAAAATATGTCATAATTACTATCTAAAAATAAAATCTGAACACTTTTTTTTAGACAAACATAAATAGCAAGGTGAACACTTTTTATGAGACGGAAGGTGTAGTATTTATATACGTGACTTTCTATAAATAGGTTGCGCTTGTCCAAAGAAACCCAATTCGGGCTTTGCCTATCGCCCTATCTCTATTATCAACCTCAAAAACACTTCAAGACCTTAACTACATTTCCTGTAAAAGTATATAAGATATCGGGGATAACATTTAATTACTTCTATGCTAATGTGGTAACCAACATTCTGCATAGTAAGTCCACTGGACCAAATAGCTACCAAGTGAATATCGTGCAATCTCAGGTGATAAAAGAGTAGTGTTTCGATTTTGATATGCTAAACAAAATTATTAAACTCAACAAAACCAAAAGAATAAAATAGTATACATACTTGTTATATGATGATGGTCATATGTTTCCTATGGTTGCATGCTAGTAGTATACTACACATAATAAATGAAGACATATGCACCGGGGCTGGCGGTGGGGTTTTGGAGATATGTCGACGTATAAAGCCAAAAATAGAAATAAGTACCAATCACAGGCCACTCTACATTGAAGATATGAAGGGAAAAAAATAGTTATGTACAGTATATGATTTGATAATAAGGCTAATCACAGTAAGAAGGTCGACCGACTCCTCGACCTACAAACCAATCGATCATTCTTATCGTGGCAAAAAGTCGCTCTCGGTTGTCGGTCGTGAATTTGGGTGAAATGGTCATGCCTGTGATCGATTGTGTAAATGTTTTGTGTGTGTTATTTAATTAAAAAAAGTATTTGTAGGATATGTTTTTTGGAGCGTAGGGTTGTCTTACTGTAGCAAAAAATCGTTTGTAGATCGTCAGAGAGAAAAAGCTGATGTAACAGATAAATAAAAATCGTTGGTATCCTTACTGTTTTTAGCCTAAGTATTTTCTCCAACTTTATAGTAGAACCTTTTATCTCATACAAGCAACACGAATGAAATAAATGGTGCTAATTTGATGTGATGAGAAAATCTTTAACACTAAACATGTAATTTACTCCTATGTATATAATTAATACTATCTAATTATATAGCGACGTTATAAAATCCTTTTTTTAGTAAAGTTTTTTTTTGGGGTAAATGTAGTACTCCAAAAAAAGTGTTTAAGCACATAAGAATATAAGATGTGGGAGAAATATTACATCTCAGTCCGTTACATAAACGAAAATAAACGCACCTTATGTTAAATCATACTTATCATAAGAATGACACCCAGACTTATGAACCTACTATAAAACGACTATTAATAACAAGATTAAATTTGACTCACAATGACACCAACAATAACTCTATCATTTAACTTTACCTCGAAAAGTGATATCAAATGCATTACAGAATGACAATTGTTGTTTGGTTAGTCTAAAAGCATTCTTATCGTAACCATCATAAATATTGTAATCTTCATCCTCAAGAAAGCTTGCATCGTTTACACCACCTCCAGCTCGATTCGCTAAGAAAGCCATGAATCGAGTCGTTTCATCATCTATCTCCTCAACTTCACTATTCGGATTACCTTCTTGATCTTCCATTGAAGTACTAGGCATAGATGCCGATTCCGAATCCACCTTGTATCAATGTTTGATTGTTGATCACATGACCTAATAGTATTTTGGGTCGTATGTTTATCATTTTGCCCATTTTCATCTAATACACAACTCGTCTCTTGTGCGGTAAGAGTTTTATTTCGTTCAATATCCCCTTCGTCGTCCACATCCACCATATCACTAAAGCTTCAAAGAAATTCCAAATAGTAGGATGTTATAAAATCTTTTAAAAACTATTTTATAATAAATAAATACACAATAACATATATAAGTTTTTTTTAGTTTTAAAAAATATGTTAAATTAATGAGTTGACAATTTGGTTCAAAAAATTTGGGTTGTATCAAACTTAGTGTCTTGATTGCAGTTGGAACATCATAGAATATAAGGATTATAATGCATTCATACCTATCATCGTTTACTAAATAACAATCTTTTATATTGTGTTCAATACAAAAATTATAGTTGACTCATGGATGGAACAATTTTGTTTAGTACTATAGAGTATAGACTACTACTTCCCTTTTATAATTATTATCCAGTGGTAAATTTTAAAGTTTTTATTTTGCAACTTTGATTTTAAATTTTTTTTATTTATGATATATAATACTTGATAAAAATTATACTAATAAAAATATATTTAAAACTCAATCAATTCATATAATTTACACATCAAGTAATATACAACACAGATAAAAATATTTAAAGTTAAAGTGAAAAACTAAAGATTTTAAAAGTCAACACTAAACAATAATTATAGAACGAAATGAGTATTAATGTATTACAATGTTAAGAAGCGTTAAAGTTATAATCATTTCATCTCAATTTAAATGTCTATGTTTTTACTTTGGCTATCCTAAATTAATATACAGTTCTATATTTAAATCAATTAAAAGATTAGTAGAAATAATTAAAAATTTTAAAACTTGTGGATTAGTGAGGCAAAAGATCGAAAACCAGGTAACCAAAAAAATAATTAAAATTTTATTAGTACAAAGTGTAATAATATCATTTTTCTTATACTGCGTAGAAGAGGAGTTATATATATTCCTACAATTTTATAAATAAAATAAAAGAAAATTCCTTAAATAACTTAAAAATTAAAGCATAGTTCACTTTCTATAGCCCAAAAAACCAAATTCCAAAATAGACGTTGTAAATTTTGTGTGACTGGCGACAATTGTACTTTTGTGCGATCAAAATTTATATTTTTCACGAAAAAAAAAACAAATGATTTGTGTTGTTTTTTCTTTTTTTTGTAAGAAGACAATTTTTTGTCGGACAAAATTACCATATTATAGCCGTCAGTCGCATAAAAAAAACTCTGAACATTTGTACTTTTCAATTTTAAAATATGACATGTGTCAAAATATTAATGGAGAAGATACCGCCGGTTTATTTGATTTATTTTGAAATTTTGATTTTGTTTATGGCTAAAAGTAGATCGAGACTGTATCGTATGACGTTTAATACGTTTATTGGTATGTCAACTCGCACACGTCATCCCTCCTCAATAACACACCAATCACTCAAACACCTCCTCATAAAGACACCACTAACATGTTATTGGGTCCCACAAAATACCCCACTAAAAATACCCACACACTCACAATACACAAATAATAATAATAATGATAATAACGGATTGTCTGACGAATGCCGTCAGGACATCGCTTAAAGTGCAATAATTCATCTTAAACTTTCCTATTAAATTGAAAAATGCATTTAATTCACATTAATTGATCTTATAATTTACGTTAATTCGTTCTGATTTTGTAATTGATAAACTTAAAGTTTCCTTACTTTATTATATAAACTAGTGCCCTGAAGGCATTCGTTAGACAAACCCTTTTACTAAAAGTGGAATTCTCATAAGAATTGGATTGATTGGATTTACTATCCACTTACATCTAGAATGAACATATTGTAATCTTTTTTCTAGCTTTGCTAGTTGATTTCTATATACGGAGTATTATATTAAGAGCATTGCTAAAACTTTTTATAATATCTTTTTACTAATTCTTTTACACATACAATAATATTACATTTTTTTTTATTTATTTTCTCTTTGCATCTAAATTGTCAGTTTTGACACTTATTATAATCTTATGAATAGAAAGATAAGTAGGAGGTTTTGGGAGAAAAATTTAACATTTCTCTTATATTAATTGCTGTTTAAGAAAAAATAAAAATAAATAAACAATGCTCTTTAAATTATACATTTCTTTTAAAATAACGTGTCGGTTAATCACCGTCGACTTCCGAAACAAAAGAGATGATATATCGATTTGACTTTTATGTCCGCGTCGTTGATTTCGGTGCCACTAATTCCCCATGTGATCTGACTACGTCAATATTTTATCTACCATTTTACTTTTCTTCTTTAATAATTTAAGTGTCAAATAATGCTTAAAAAAATTGACATATCAAAAGGCATTATGAGATCCAATTTGGAGTTCATGCATGTATCATTTCAGTTTCATCATCTCAATAATACAAAATTTATCCCAAAATAAAAAAATGTACTCGTCTTTCACAATGTCCTCATGCATGTGTGGTATAACTCCAAAAGAAAAACTAGTTGTATAACAGAATTCATGAATAGTCTAAAGCTTATATGATAGTAAAAAGTAATCTCTCGTTTCATGAAAACTGTTCATCTTACTATTTATCTTTGTCTTAAAAAATGTCAAGTTTATATATATATGGATAGTATAATTATAACTGTTTTTTCTATTTTGTCATTCCATTCAAAACATGAATTGATTGCTCATTTCAAATTTCTTTAATATGTGTAAAGCTAAAAACGACTTTTAATTGATCAAAACCTACATTAATTATACATATAATAATTTGTCTATTTTTTATTTGTAGAAACTTTTTTTTAAGACTGAGAGAGTAGTAAAAATATAACTGTCTTTATATAACAAACTTTCTTTTACTTTACTTTTCTATACAAAAGAAAACTTCCAATAATGGTAAGTTCTGTCAAGTAAGGAATAACATTTTAAAATTTGGTTCAAGAAGTGACTAATCTTTTCATTTTTCCCACACGTCGCCTTTCTCTCCAAATGACATTCGGTGATTGGGTGCCCAAGAAGGCGACCCACACTACAAAAACATACCCCACAAATATACCTTTTATTTTAATTAAAACACACACACACAAACAAAAAAGAAACCAAGCTGAAGTCGATCGTGGTCACGACCAACATGTGTGAAAAATGATGCTCGATCGATCCCTCACATCAAGGCGATCGACCAAGGATCGATCGAGTTTGTGAAAAATGATGCTCGATCGAGTGCTGTTGCAGGCAGCCTAAACGTTCAGTTCATACTCCAAACTATAGGACACTAGCCTTAGCAAATCTAATCGTAAGTTATGCTTAAAATAATGTTAGGAAATTAAAAAGTGATTACAACTGGATCGATGATTCAATGGCATTTAATGGATACTTTTATATTTTATATACATTTATACTAATTAACAGTGAACCTAATACTTAATAAACTAATAAATCAAAGCAACATGTATGAGTCAAAGTACGCACTTTAACTAATGGCTGTTATAAAGTATGAAGTTTTCTTTAAAAAAAAATAAGATAAAATATGAAGTTTATATCTAATCCCTCGTCCATATAAAGGAGGGTTTGTTTGAATGAGATTTCCCCATAATTCTAATAAAATGATACATGGCATTCATTTCCCCAAAACTCCCTCCACCGTCGGATCTCCTACTTTCCCTCACAGCATTAACTCCCCATCAGTTTTAATGTATCCCATTTCCCCCAAATCATATTCAAACCCTATTGTAAATAAATCAAGAAATACAATTGAAGAAGCGGTTGGAGAAATCAATCATTAACCAAATCAAGCATGCTGATAAGCAATCAAAAACCTAAACGTTCAAGGATGTTGGATGTGCTATAAAAACCAAATTAACCAAGTGCATTAAATTGGATACTTGATTATTGTAAGGTTTATTTTTTTTTTCTTTCAGTTTTTTTTGTTTATAATTTCATTAATCTTGCCGGTTTTCAATAACTCTTATGGATGTGCGGATCGTTTTTTTGTTTGGGGTTATTGGTTTTATGATTCTTCATCGTCATAATATTTACAATCTGTTTGTTTATTATACATCACTCGGTCATTCACTGAATTTTTGGTTGTTACAGGTTAGTTTCCTCATTTTATTTTTAGATTTCGATTTTTGTATTATTTTTGTTATGATATATGCATATGTTTCGACCGTTTTTTGTAGAAGGTATTGAAAAGTTTTAAGGTTTATGTAATTTGATGTTGTTTTTGTAAAAGAAATTGGTTGTACACCAAATGTTTGATGAAATGTCTAAGTGAAATTCTACTGAAATGCTTCAGTTTTTAGCCGAGTCTAATAAGCTTGGTCATGACAGAGACACAGTTGTCTTATTTAACAGAAGAAAACTAACATTCCTATATTTTACAAGTAAAAAGGAGGATTTTGATGGGGAAATATGCTTTTTGGCAGGTTATTATGAAATATTTCCCAACGGATCAATGGGGATGAAGTTCATTACTGTTTGGCCTACTATTTCGATACTCAAAAGCGATTGAAAAATGTAATATATACATCACTGCTCAAGATATATGCAGTACTTTGACTTTATCATTTAGCAGTACTTTGATTAATCTTCAGCACTTTAACTGTTCAGCACTTTCATATCCCAACAATACTTGTTGGATCGATGTACTCTAACCAAACTAACTTAAATAGTTTGTTAAGGTTTAATAACCTCGGATAAATCATAAGTTATTAACAGAGAAACACTGAGCAAACTCTATTAAGTATGCAGAATTTACTTAACAAAGCTAAGAAGAATAACTTTAACTATAAACGATTTTATTAATAACTCTAACTCTGCTTATTATGCGATCTTTAACAACTCTAATAATATCGAACTTCTCTAAAACTCTAATAAAATCACGACATCTTATGCCAATCTAGGGGTCCTTTTATAGACTCAAGGATACCCTAGTCGGTTTACAATTTGTATCCTTGTACGTCAAGTAATCTAATGTAGAATATTCTAGAATTACAAGACTTTCTATAAATCAATAAACAGTTCTTTGATCTTGCGAGACTTTGCCTTCATATGCGATGCTTTGACTTTATCATTTAGCGAGACTTTGATTAATCTTCAAGACTTTAACTGCTCAAGACTTTCATATCCCAATAATCCTCCCTAACTTGAATTCTACTTGTTTGACTTCAAGTTCCTTTGTGAATTTATCTTTATCGCCTTCATCTTTAAGGACATATTGTGTCTTTGTCTTTGGATTGTATCTTTGTAGTTTCGTGCATAGTCAAAGTATCTCTAGAATTATTCTTTTCAAAGATCATCCAAAGAAGCTCCATCTTCTCAAAGAACACAACAACATATGACAATTTGTACATTAATTCGGTTTAAGTTGCAAACTATTCTCATCACTTCTGTGTGTTAACTCTTGTGAGAGGTGAATCATTGAAAATTTAATGGATTTAGATCTCTTTACCAAAGCCATTAACTCTAGAGTAGCCTAATGTTTTGGTGTGTAAGACCATGGTACACTGATAACCATATGATTTTTAGCAAATCATCAGCTATCAACAGATTTGTTTTGTCTTTACCAAAAGTTGTACCCTTCTGGACTAGTTAGTTCTTTCATCATGGTGAACTAATTACCATATAATGGTTTTTCCACAGCCTTTACCACAAGCCATTTTCTTTTGGGCTAGCCAACTCTTCACATTACTGATATGGTGAGTTGATTACCATCCAACTTATTAGCAAGTTGTCAACTAAAAACGGATTTGATATAGTACTGATTTATCAAAAATAATTTATTCAATTAAGTCACATACCAGTTATTCATTATCATCAGCAATAGTAGTCCAGTTGATAAACAAATTGATGACCATACAAGCAATTTCATTATCTTCTTCAACCTCCATTCCATGCTCTAGCATCCTCCTCATAAGATCGACAGTAAGAGGATATCTTCTATCAGCAAACATGTGAATCATTGTACCATTTTCCAGCTCTAGAACATGAACTCCAGATTCTTCAAAGAATCTCCAAAGAAACAACTTCCCGCCTTTCTTGATTCTTCCAAATTTCATCAACGCTCTCGTTCTTCGCTTCCCGTGCGGTTATGAGATCGCCAAGAAACTAAACCAATTCCTTCCGATGGATGATGTTCAAAATACTCTTTCACCACATGATATAAATAGAATAGATCCACTCTATCTATAATATGCAATAAATCCCATATCCTGTTGAACACTCAAGCTTTCATCTTCTCTATGAAACATCGATAGCTTCCATCTTTAGATTCCACAACTTCAAAAGTAGTAATCGAGATCCGCTCATCTTCATGTCTCGCATCTTCACTGGAATATTCAAAATCTACTATTCGAGATAATTTCTTAATTCATCCCTAGTTTCGATCTTAACTCAATTTTTCTTTCTTTGAAAACTGCTTATCTTCAACTTCGCTTTTCCTTTTCTTTTAAACTTTTCTTTCTTTCTCGCTTGGTCCAAATAGCTTCATCTTTATAATCTTTAATACTTGCAACATCCTTTTATAAGCTTCGTCTCAAAGATCATATAATCTTTTCATATCAACATGCTTCACCTGCAATCCTTTATATCCTCGACTTTTCAAATAAGCCATCATTGCATTCCTTTCTTTAGCAAGATTTGGTTTTCTAGGCATAAAAGAAACAGGAACAGGTGACTGTAATTGTTCACTAACTTCAGAATTCAATTCCTCTTGCAACTTCTTAGCTGCTTCTCTATCTTGAGCTTCTTCAGCTTCCTTATCTTCTCTATCTTTAGCATTGAATTCTTCTTGAATTTTTCTAGCTGCTTGTTCATTTAAGGCATCTTGAGCAGCCCTTAACTGTGCTAAAGTTGGTTTCTTCTTCTTTACTTCTACCAAAACACCTTTTCCTTTATCCTTAGGATCAATAGCAGTTGAGAAACTCTTGATTGTTCCTCTTCTTGCACTCCGGAATAGTAATGACCATGGCTTTGATAAATCATGCAAAATAGTTGCAATAAATTCATCATCACTTGCGATGTATTCTTTGAGGTATATCGACTTCCTCGGTATAGCAATTGTTGAGGACCACTTGTTCTTCATGTGGAATAGTTGAAGGACCGACTTCCTCTTCAAAATCTAATACCCTTGGTGTAACCAATTCTTGTCTGTGAGTTCCAAAGAAAGCAAGATTTGTTGTTCAAGACCTTGATCTTCGTGACCTTTCTTCTTCAAGACTTTCAATGACAACATGCTCTTCAAGACCTTGAGGTTCTTTTTCCTTAACATCTTCTTTCAAATTCTTTTATTCTAAATTCCTCCCCAATTGGACAGAAGATGGTTTATGAACCTTTTTGCCTTTGTTTTTCTTCTTAAATTGCCTTCGGCGCTTGTGTTCTTCCTTAACCCATAAGCGATAACGTTTGATAAAAGGTGTAACAAAATTCTTTAACCTTTTATACTTGAGCATCAACCTCTTAATCTGTTTTGCTTGAGCCTCAGTAGTCTTTTGCAATTTAACCAACTCCCTTGTCAAAACATAATTATCTAATGTCAAATCATCAGGTGATATAGTATGCGAAGCATCTCCTTGAATTGGTGAATGTTCCTGTGGTTGAGAAACAGGAACAGATTGTTGTGGAGATGGAGAAGGTGAACCTGCAACATCTTCTTGAATTTCAAGATTGGGAAGCAAGACTTGAGATGCAAGACCTCTGCAGATGCAACACTTGGAGAACCAAGATTTGCAGTGCAAGACCTTCACTCTTCATCATCTTCAACATCGCTCTAACGACTTGAACAACTTCCATCATAGAAGTAGTTAAAGGCGTATCTGGACCTCTGAATAGATCACTTCTTCTCGCCATAAAGGTAAAAATCTTTGCTTGTTGTACAATAACATGAAGTAAATCTGTAGGTTTTGGTACATCAGCAAGTCGTTTGTTGAGGAATACTTGAACAAACCGTGGATACATTAACCATTTTGATCCATGAGTGATGTGGGAAAGCATGCCATCTAGAATAAGCCTTGAAAAGTTGAAAACACGATCTGTAGCCAGTCCCACCATAGCAGATGCAATGTTAGATCCAAATTGCTCCCATGAAGTACTTTTAGCACTAATACAATGAAGCAACACATGTACTAAACACTTCCAGTGAGGACAAAATAGTTGTTTCCTGAATGTTTGTTCTGTTAAAGACCCTTCATAACCAATGTGCCCAAACGTATCCCAAACAAACTGCTTATCAAAACGAATAGCCCCTTCTTCATCATTAAACAATAAGTCTTCACGAATAGAGGCTTCAGTAATCTTCACGGTCATTCAAAGAATCGTAGCCCTAATATAAAATTCATCATTCTCCATATTATCCCTAGCAAGAGCCCAAAATTCTTGAATCCAAGGCTCGATGATATCCACTCGCTTAAAAGAGCATAACTGATTGGCGACCCAGTGAGATAATCAATAATATCATGAAAAGCCTCATTATCTTCAGTCTTGTCTAAATTCGCCATTATATTGTGCTTTGAAACAGTAGGACGATTCGTCATGGTTGAGTATGTAAGCACAATTAAAGATATAATCGAATAATAAAGAGATGGTGAGAGAAATATGGAAAAGATATGAGAATATCAAGATGAGAGGGAAAATCGGAAAGTAGTTATTTATAGGTGAGATTTGAAAAATTACAGCCCATAATAACCAAGTTACCGTTAGTAGAATTACCCTCAATATTACCGATGAGTGTGTAAATACTCATCATTTTGTACAAAATAAACCGCAAAATCATCTCGAAACACTCGAAACACATCAAAATGATCAAAATATCACAAATCGTTGTTTTATGTGTTTTAAATGCAAAATATCAAAATCGGATGAAAACATATCAAATTTGCAAAATTGCGCTTTAGTCCCCAAGTTTCAAAAATTGTCAAAAATAGTCCCTGAGCCAAAATTTCAAAAGAAAAGTCACCAAAGGTCTCTTTAAAATCATAAATTGTCATATTTAGTCCTTTGGTGGAAAATCTAAAAGTTTTGAGAAAATTACAGTTTAGTCCCCGAAAATCCAAAATTGGTCAAATTTAGTCCTTGGAAATTTTCAAAAATGTCAAATTAAACCTTGGTCTATTTTAGGTTGGCAACACTAGTCCTTGGATTACATCTTCATAAGTTACATGTTTGGTCCTTTGGTTTTGAGAAATTGCAAAAAGGGTCCTTGGTGTTATTAACCCAACAAACCAAACGGATCCTAATATTTACCCAAGCCCAAAACTAAACCCCTGGCCCAAATACCTTACCCGGTCCAAACCTATGACCCGACCAACCCAGTGTTTAAATAAACAAAACCCGCCCCTAAAACCTGTCATCCCCGACAATCTTGTCTGTCTCCTCCCCCCTCCTCAAACCTCTCCAGCCTCCCCTACACAACCCTTTGTCTCCCCTCACCTCACCTACCCATCCCACCTCATTAAATGCATCACTTTCCCTGTCCCTGATATCAAAACAGAAAATGGCGCCAAAACAAGATTAAGGGCCAAGATGAAGTTTAGCCAATCAATGGCTCAGATTTATGCTGGGAAGTGCTCAGAAAGGAGAGAGAAAGTCTTTGGAGCATAAAAAGAGAGTAGAGGATGCAAGAAGCATAGTTAGTTTTAGTTTTTTAAAAATTGTATGTCGAATTTCAATTCCTTAGTCTAAGTTAGCTTTGTACTGGTATTTTTAAGTTCATTTGTATTCAAGTTAATCATTTAAGTGTATTGCAACTTAATTTCAGTATCAATTCAAGTTTTAAGTTCAATTTCCAAATTTTATGTTACTGTTGAAATTTTTAATCTCAAAATCATTGTCAAATCCTTTAGCAGTGTAGTTTTAAGCTTAAACAAGCTCCAATAAGCTTGTCAAAGCTTTGTATAAGCTTATTTATACATTCCATGCAACTTTGGCAACTGGTCAACAAAAGTCAAATTTGGAACAAGAATGGTGCAGGGGTGATATGGTTTGATTCAGAAAGGAAAATGGGTTGAAATGGAAGTAATTGGGTGGTTTATATAGGATTAGTGACCTTGGGTTCTTGGTTTCACAGTTGGCTAGCCATAGTGGCTATTGGACAAATTGTAAGTGATTTTCACAAATCTTGCATACAATGTATTTGTGCTCATAATTAGTTAAAACCTGTTCTCAAAGTAGTAATTCGGTTAAGAGAATCTAGCTTGATCATTGGTACATGCTTAGTCAGTTGTTATATCATTTTAATTGGCAAATCAAGATATTAAGGGTGTTTGTTTTATCATCATACCGCCTCACGTGTGAAATCGATCTAGCTTCTTGTTGGTTTAAGTTTACTTAGCATATTTGAGCTCAATTGAGTCATTAAAATTGAGTCTACAACCCTTAAAGTCAAAATAAGCTTCAATCTGTCTTACTGTTAAAACTGTTAAGGATTTGGAATTGCAATCTCTTGATTTGTGTTAAGAAGTGTTAACCATTGCTTGTATTGTGTTCTTTACATCACATTACTTAATTATCAGTCATAAAAATTGGATCAAAATCCATTAAAGTCAAACTGAGTGTCCATTTTCAAAAGTCAAAAATGTCAAATTCTGGTTTTCTACAAAACTTGCAGCAGTTGCATAGGTTTCTGTAGAGCTTTTTAGGGTCTCATTTTTGGGATATAAGCAGTTGGCCAGGTGGTATTTAGGTCCTCATATCTGTTTTTAGCTTGAGCTCTCTGGGTGAGCTTGTGCATAAGCTCAAAGTCAGGGCTTGTTGCCCTGCTCACAGGGCTCAGCTAACTGAGTGATTTTCTCAGTTTTATCCAAGCTTGCACAGTGCTTATTAAAGCTTGTCAAAGTCTGGTATTTTGGTTATAAGTAGCTGCTTAGGTCTAGTTTAGGGCTTGATAAATGGATTTTAGTTTGTAGCTTATTTGGTTGTTTATTTATTGACTGCAAGTTGGTACCATTTCTGTTTTTAGCTTAATATCATAATCATCAAATCTGTGATATTGTGCTATTCAGTAGCTGTAGCTTGTTGTTTTTAGTTTCATTGTGGCTAATTTAGTGTTCCATAGCTTCTGTAATCAGTGGGTTGCTTATTTGGTTCATTTAGCTTATTAAAGAGCTTATTCATAAGCTCAGATCATAGCAGATCCATTTCTCTCCACACAACCACTTGTTTTTCCAATTTTCCTAGCTTCTTATCATTATTTTAGAATTTTCCTGAAATTTTCGATTTTTATAAGTCGCTTTTGCTATTTTTCCCGATTTTACTTAGTTTTAAGCATTTTAAATAACATTTAATATAAAAATTCGAAAAGGTTCAAAAAATAGGTTTTCATTTTTCTTAGGTTTAGATAAATATAAAAGTAGAAAAGTAATTTTCCATATTTTTCATAGTTCATTTGGTAATTTTTAGTGATTTAATTAGTTTTTAATAGTTTAAAATTCCTAGAAAATAGAAAATAATCGAAAATTACAAAAATAGTTTTGAAAATTCTATTTTGATATTTTAGATTTTTCTAAGTCTTAATTTTATTTTTCTAGCCTTATTTCCTATTTTCTTGTATTTTAGGTAATTAATTAATAGTTAAAAATAGTTTTTAATTAGATAATTAGGTTTAAAAATAATTTTCTTTTTCTATAAATTTTCTTTTATCATTAGGATTGTAAAAATGTATTTTTCATATTTTTAGGATTTATCTTGAATAAGTTTCACGTTTTTATTTGTACGTTTACGTTATTTTTATTTAAACGTAAGTTTTTAGTTTTAAGTTTTAAACGTTCATCATTTTAAAAAATAGTGATAGCGTTTATTTAATAGATTTTATCTTTTTAATTTCCTCTCATTTTCATTTTAGCCTTTGTATTTGTTTGATATTTCTGTAGTTATAATCATAATCTCAAATCCCTTTATCGTTCAAACCTCTCGATCACTATATCGTTGATTGATCCATTGCATAGCTCACGGGACATAACGACCGGGAGACTCTATACTCCTCGATCTTCATTGATTTCGTGCTTGTCGCTTTAAGTCCATTACGACTTGACGGTTTTGCACGATCAATCTGGCTGAACAAGACGTTAATAAGACAAACAAGACTTTCCACGTGTGCGAGATTTCTCCCAAGCAAGACTTTCCTAGCAAGATTTCATAAAAAACAAGACTTTTCCAAATTCCTCTGTATAAGCTAAGGATCACAAGAGGCATAAAACCCTAAAGGCTTTAGCTTGGGCTTTCTTTGGGCTTTCGTGGACTTGGATTGGATTACACTTAATAAAAGGCTAGCTTAACATAACTATTAGCCATTTAGCTTAGCCCAATCCACGAGCCCGTTGACTATTCTATCACGATATCTAACACACGTTACAAAGTTCCTAATCGTGAATGACCATCACTTTAATAAAACTATTAAGGCTAACAATCTCCTGCGGGGTGGTCATTCAAACGATGCTCCACTGATTAGGTCTCTACTTTCCTTGAGCTTGAACTTTGCGTGTAGATATAAAATAGTCTTGATTCTTTGTTCCTTCATGCTTTGTGATCAGATAATGTGGTTGTCTGCCGTTGTCAACTTCGTTGGTTTGGTGTCTCCACGTCTTTCTCCACCATGGTCACACTTCTATTTGACTTTGAGTTTCCAATGATGAAGTTCTCGAGTCTTTACACTTTGTAGATTCTTTGACATTGACGAAGAATCATCTTTAACTTTGAGTTGCCTTTGATTTTGATGAGAACTTTCATGTGTTGTTGGTATGAGCATGTGGCGAGTCTGCACGATCCATCCGCTCCCGAGCTTCCATAAGAAAACATAAAACAAAGTTAGTAATAAGCGGATTCTCGCACTTACAAGTTTGAATTTCGAGGGTGTTAACAACATAGTGTGAAAACACGCCTCTAATTCTCACAGAGGCCGCCTCTGAACCGGATTCCCACAAGTGAGATAACGCGATATACCGAAGTACATCTACAGCTCGGATGAGTCGCCGAGGTACACCAAGCATCACCCCACGATCAGACCGCTTGAGACACACTAAGCGTAATCCACGGAGAATTACCGAAGTGACTGCCGTGTCGCTTGATGTTGACCACGGCAGAGTTTCCATTCAATCATCAAGAATCACAGACGTGAAACTTCTCATAAATGTTCGGCAGATTGCTAAGATCTCGTGGGACTCTAGAATATATCACTTGTGTCCTTATTGATGAACAACAAGCGATGTCATGTCAAGTGTTCCTATGAGATCTTTTGATGAATCTCGTGGCTCTAGACTCAATAGTGCATTTTGGTTTTCCGAGCGGAGACTAGGGAGAGGTCTCCTTATTCAATACCAACGATCTCTAAGAGAAAGTCAATAGATTATGTAGGTTCCCAGTGAGAATGAAACAAATCCTTTTAAGAGGAATTGAGTGGCTAGAAGGTTTAGTGCGGTGCGTCCTTTGGGTCCATGACGCCTTTGTCTTCAATACCGGTGTCAACCTAGTGACAACCAAGAGTGAGATGAGTTGAACCCGGTTTACGCCTAAGGTTGAATGTGGATGGCTATTTCTTTTCACACTTTTCATTATATTTCTTTTAATTCTTCAACCCTTCTTTCTCCTTTCTCACATTACTCCTTTTTCAATCATACCTAAGGACTTCTAATACTAACTATGGGTATTGTCCTTGGGTAGATCCCTCCGGCTCAAGGCGGATCATAGGACTAATTTCCTATCCTTAGTCACCTTATAACTCCATGATCATCTATTGTTGCCATAAAACCGTTTTCTTGAAAATCTCTCGAGTGTTTATGATAGAAAACAAGTTTGAAATACTCCAAGAGTTTTGTATTTTAGAAACACTCCCCTTCACATGTGCTTATATGTTTTGATGAAACCGCATAGAGGGTAGAGTTCGCACTTTGAATTGATCGACTTTAAATGAACAAGACCGATTCGAGACACGCTTACATCACTAGAGAACTAGCTTGAAATTATTACCCGTCCCGGTCAAGTCCATAGAAAGTTTCTAAATGGTACATTATTCCTCGTCAATTCATTGGTTCCGTCTCGAGTCGAGCTCATTATGAGATTCAAACCACGATCATTAAATATTTTTGATCACATTTTAATCACGCCTCCTCCCTCAAAATAGCATAAGCGTGATATTTTTTATATCAACGGATTAAACAACATTTTAGAATCTTTTGGGGAGACAAACAGATTTGATTTAAGCATGAATTTGGAACATTTTGTTTTATACTCCCCCTTTAATAAAGCATAATCAATTAAAGGGTTTAGAGAGAGTTATCTTGAGCACAAAATATTTTGAAAGATTTTGAAAATCTTTTTGAACAATCTTGAAAAGGTGCTCAAGATGATGATGATTTCTCACCATTTTAAATGTAGTGCACTGAAACGTACACTTGATTTTTTCTATAAAAACACGAGTTTTGATTTGAAGAATAATCAAAAGTCATCATTTCGATCCGGGTTTCGTACTGATGTATATGAAAGCCATTATTAGAAGAAATTTTTGAGAAACGACATGTTTTGGAAAACAATTTAAGGAACTCTCGCTCAAGCATCTGTACATGCCCGTATCATTGTTGAATGACATTTCTAGATACGTACAGAATATCGATTATACAAGAGACATGTCGTAGAAGAATATTTTGGATTTTGATTTTATATTGTTTTTGTATTTTGAAAGTTTTATATTTTTATATTTTGTTTTGTTGGTTTTTCAAATTTTGTATTTTGTTTTTCAAAAATATTTACAATGAGCTTTTGGAAAAATCATTTTCAAGAAGATTCGAGAAGACGTTCTAACTCCTCGGGGTTAGGCTTCAGATTCCAATTCGTCGAACTAAATACTCAAACCTTTCTTTTGGAAGGATTTAGTTAATAGATCGGCGAGTTGGTAATCGATCTTCACGAAGAATAATTCAACAATACCATTTTCGACGCACTCTTTGATGAAGTGATAGCGGACTCGATATGCTTAGTCTTTGAGTGATGAACAGATTGCATGATATGGCTATGGCACTTTTCGAGTCACAATACATAGGTATTTTATCGAAAGTAAAGCCATAATCTGTGAGTTGTGTTCTCATCCATAGAACTTGAGCACAACACGCAGATAGAGACACAAACTCGCCTTCACGGTTGAAAGTGCAATGCAATCTTGTTTCTTTAAAGACCAACTTACTAACTTTTCTCCCAAAAATTGTGCTCCTCCGATGTACTTTTTGTCAGAATTGATCACCGCGTGGTCCGTGATCCGAAAAGGCAATTAGATCAACCGATTCCTTCGGATACCAAAGTCCCATGTGAATGGATGTCTTCGTGTACCGAAGATCCGCTTAACCTCTTTGAGGTGCAGTTCGGTAGGCTTTGCTCGAAACCGTGCTAATAAGCAAACAAAGAAATGAATATCCGTCAACTAGCGGGAGGTACATGAGAGAACCAATCATGCTCCGATATTTCTTCTGATCAATAGATTTTCCAAACAAATCGGCTCCAATTTTGGTGGTTACCATTGGTGTTCCGACCGAATCACAATTGTCCATACCATGATTTTTCAAAATCTCGCTTGTATACTTAGCTTGATTAATAAAAATTCCACGAGGGACCGATGTATTTGTAAACCAAGAAAGAATTTTAGTTCCCCATCATGGACATTTCAAATTTGCTTTTCATGAGATTTTCAAATGTTTTGAAAGATTCTGATTAGTGGACCCAAAGATGATGCCATCCACATAAATCGAACAATCAAAATGTCGTTTTGCATTTTTGTGTAAACAAGGTAGGATCAACTGTCCTTTGGTGAAATTGTTTTGGATAAGGAAAGAGGACACCGTCATACCACGCCTCAAGCTTGTTTTAAACCGTAGATTGCCTTTTTAAGTTTGTAGACGAGTCCGGATGTTCCATGTCTATGAAGCCTTCCGGGCGACTCACGACACTTCTTCTTTCGTAGTTCCATTCAAGAACGCGGTCTTAATGTCCATCCGATAAACCGTGATGTTTTTATGAAATGCATAGGCTAAGAATATCCCGATCGCTTCAAGTCTAGCTACCGCGCGAATGACTCTTCAAAGTCTATCCTTCTTCCCGTCAGTATCCTTTGGCCACAAGACGAGCTTTGTTGCGAATTACGCCATCTCTTCATCCCTTTTGTTTTTCCATAACCATTTGAGATCTATGACGCGAACGCCAATTGGTCTTGGAACCATTTCCCAAGAGTCATGAAGACGGTATTGGAGAAGTTCCTCCCGCATCGCTTCTATCCATGCGGGTTCGCCATTGCCTCGCGAATGTTCTTTGGCTCTAGATTGCTAATTGAGCAAAGGTAAATGCATAAGTCGCAATCGGTGGCAAGTTGACGCCTCGTCCGAATCGCCTCAAGGTTCACCAATAACTTGTTCAATTGGGTGGTCTTTTGTCCACTTCAGAGTAGAAGGATACCGTTGGTTAAACTTATGCGAGTTAGATGGTTCTCGTAAGTTTGAAGAAGATTCACCGATTCCGTAGCAAACGGGTTTTCAAATAAGTCTTCATCTAACGTTGCATCGTTATGGTTTTGGTTTTGCTCATCAACCGCTGGTAGAACGGGTGCAAGAACTTGAGTAGATGTAGATGATGTTGATGTAGTTGGTGCATTGGTTTCGGCCGCTGTAGATGCATCTTCACATTGGTGGTGGAGGATGATTTTGAACCGTGCAATGGAATGATGGTTTGATGCATTTGTCGAAGTTCCACCATAGTATTCATAGAACATTAACTCGAATAAATTCTCCCATTCTTGTTCTTTAGGATTGTCAAACGAAGTTGATTGAGCTCTTTGAGGTACGAGTCATGAACTGATGTGTCCAGAAGTCTGCTGGTTTAGTGCGGGTTCTAGAGCGAGTCTCTCAGAAGCAATTGGTGAGAGTTCATCAAATTTCACATTCATCATTTCCATGATCCTCCTAGTTCTCCTGTTATACACCCTGAATGCCCTCGAGTTATCTGAATATCCAATGAAGATTCCAATATCACCTTTTGCTTTTAGTTTTCCAAGATCTTCTCGTCATTCGTAGGATAGCACAAAGCGCCAAACACGTGAAAGTAAGAGATATCGTGTTTTCGTTGTTCACAAGCTCATATGGGGTTTTATTGAATCTTGGATGGATTAGGGATCTGGTTCGAGCGAAACAAGCGTTGACAACAAAGATCGACCACGTAAATAATCTGCACTAGAATAAATTAGCATTGTGCGAGCGACTTCCACAAGAGTACGATTTCTTCTTTCAACTACCCCATTCTCACTGTGGAGTTCTAACAACCGATGTCCGATGAGTAATTCCAACATCTTCAAAATAAGTTCTTAACTCCCGATTAGTGAATTACGTGCGTTATGCTGCTTACAACCCCATCGGAGTTCAAGAAGTACTTGAACGCGTTTCGAAGGTGATGATGATGCCCGGTGCTTCGTCTTTTGATCTCGAAACTTAACCCATGTATATCTCGAATAATCATCGACGATAACAAGAATATACTTTTTCCCATTAAAGCTTTCAACTCTCATTGGGCCACATAAGTCCATGTGCAACATATGCAACCTTACTTCCGAACTAGGTACGGTTTTGGGTTTATATGATGCTCTTTTGCTTTTTCCTTGTTCGCATGATGGACATAGGTGATCCTTGGTGTATTTGAACTTTGGAACCGATCCCTACGAAGGAATTTGGAATATTGTGGGTAAAACAGTTTAACATATTGTTTTTTTTATCTTTATCCTTGGTATCACAAAAAGTCACAATCTTTCTTGATTACACATCTGTCTTGGGTCATCTTGTCCTAACAGTCTTGTGTTATACTCTTATGTTTTTTTTTGGTACCATATAACGTGAAAAAAAAGTGGTCAACCGTCATCTTTTCATGGTCAAAAGTAAAAAAGAAGCAGTTTTTAGGTTGTTTCTGGGTTTAGTATGAAGATGGACGGAAAAACATGGTCGGAAAATCTCGCCGGAAAAAGTCAAATGGTCAAAACCCTCTTTTTCTACGCATAAGAAGAATCTACAGTGGAGTTACGCGTAGCTGTGAAGTTACGCGTAAGGAATGAGTTACGCGTATGCTCTTACGCATAAGCCTAGGCTTTTACGCGTAAGGCTACGCCTAAGTGATCTTACGCGTAAGGTTACGCATAAGGGTTCAAGAAATGTTACGCGTAAGATTGACAAAAGTTATGCGTAAAATTGACCATGACCACAACATACCAATACCAAGACTCGAACCTCAGTTCACCACCATCATATGTCCAAGCTGTTTTTTTTAAAACGAAAAAGAAAATATCGAAGGAGAAAAAATAAAAACACCTCAGCCCAACTCAAAACCAACATCCTATCTCAAATCTATCCCAACTCTAACTCCATCTCAATCATGACTCCAAAAGAAAAAAAACTTGATAAATCTCAGATTCGACTCAATTTTGTTGCAACCTTTATAGATTGTTACAATTGACTCATCATCGTCACGGATTTGTGATAATATCCGAATCATTCAAGAAATAAATTATAACAAGTTTGTTACTTTTATTTCTTTGATTCGTTCATAGACCAAAAACGAAGGAATATAACCTACCCGAGACCCACAATTAGGATCTTGAAGCCTTTAACATTCTTTCTTGATTCGGTTGAAAGCAGACATCGAGTACATCAACTAGGTTTCGTTTGTGTTTGTGTGGTGATGTATGATGATGAGATTAGATCGATTGAGATGCGTTTGTTGTGAGTTTATGTGATGGGAGATGAGAGATGTTTGGTGGGAGATGTGATATAAGGAGGCGGATGTTTATCAGTGAAGTGAGATTTAGGTTTAGGTCTACTGAAATGAAAAGTACAAATCCTCTTAACCGGTTATATGAATTCTTTGTATAAATGGATTGTGGGCTTTTTCAGTTAGATTTTGGGCCTCTAACCGATTCTTATATATTGGGTTTTGGGTCGTGAAATTTGGTACTGAGATATGGTAATGAGATATGGTACTGGCTGACTTATCATGAATACCATGGGCTGAATTAACTAATGGAATGGGATGTGAGTAGCTATTATATACGGACAAAATGCAATGGGTGGAAAAATTGTGTTATCCAATTTTTTTTCTCCAAAAAGAAATTTATTGGATACAAAATTTTTTTTAATCTTTTGTCAAATGAATGGTATATTATTGGTATGGTATATTTTCACGGAGGGATACAAATTCACGGCTTAAGCGAAGATGTGAAAAAAATGACTACCGAGTTTTTGTACGGTATTATTGATGCGACATTGAAGTGACATTTCACGGGTGGACTTCTTTATCTTTGAGACGTTGGTTGGTTGGATGCATGTCTCAAGATAACTTGTTGGAGCACATTATGAAATTTGAAAATCGTTATAATCGAAAGGAGTTACGCTAGTGCTCACAAAGGTGTAACCATCACTTTAAGGAGTTACGTTGTTGTGCTCATGTCACACGAAGTTGTGGATTGTTCAAAATTTAGAACAAGCAAAGAAGTCACAAGTTGGGATGCTTACTTCCTTTTCAAGTTAGTCGTACCGGGCTATCTCCATATGTGGTCATTACATTTAGCCGGTGAATTCAAAGGAGGTTCGTTTAAAGGTTGGTTTGAGAGAAGTAATCTTGAGAGTATTTTTCGACATATTCTCACGGAAATTATGATCAAGCTATGATGTTTGTAAATTGCAACAAGAAGGTAATACGGTATGTACGCAACATTATGATGATTCCGATAGCTCGCAACCATCAGGAGGGAGAAGTTGGTATTTCATCTTCCGTGATTGGATTACGAAGGGATTTTTGCTTAAGACTGAAGAAGGAGAAGTAGTGTGGTGTACATCGGGGTTTTTTACCAACTTGGATGCAATACTAAGTGAGCTATGTTGATGTATTGATGTTCCTAGAACGACAACCATTGTGCTTCAAGAGTTTACTTTCTCCGCTGCGTATCTGAAGATTAAAGACGTGTTGGAAGAGTGTTGTCGGTTCGTGAGGGAGCAAAGAAAGAAAAAGGCTCACTAGTTAGGAGGAGTAATAACCTAACTAGACCGTTCGGCTTGAAGTTCGAGCTACAAGAAGATCATTTGCCGAGGTCATCGGAAGGAGAACTTCAAGTTTGCCTCAAGATTCAGACTACAGAGACTCGCACTTCAAGAAAGTCAACATTGTTCTTTACTATTGTAATTTACTTTGTTTTGTATTTATAGGTCTCATTGTAACCATTCACGTGCGACGCTAACTCGAGGAGATTGTTAGCCTCGCTTTTCTAAAGATAACGCCACTTACGTGAATTGGACTAGATGCGTAGTATACTTTGCCCTTAGGGACTAGTATCATTTAAGAGGCAAAGTTAGGGCCTATATATACCCCTCATGACTCTCCATGAGGGGTGAGGTGAATCATTTGGCTAGTTGTATTGTTTTGTTCTTATCAATAAACCTTGTGTTTTCTCCTCCCTCTCTCTACTTTCTCTCACTAAAAAGGATGAAGATCTTCATCTTCTTCCACCAACCTAGACCTCCCGAAAAACATAAATCTTATGTTAATCGGTCCTGACATATACATAAATATCCTCCCCTCAAATAATACACAGGACTATACAAATACTAAATAGTCTTCCCCTTAAATGTAGCTCAGTAACTAAATATACTCCAAAACATCTGACAGAAACTCCTTGTCTCCTGTCATGCTCACAGAACAACCAATATCAACAATAAGATGATCTTTAAGCTCCTCTTCTGGGTTGCCCTGTCTAATAAGATGAAAAAGTTAGTTGCTTTGAGGAACCCAAGCCATTCTCGACTTGTGGTTCCTCATGGAGTGACATACTCACATTCTTTGAGTATATAATCTCCACCGCTTTTCTAAAGCATGATCCAAAGATTATCTTGTTATTCAAAACATGTGGATTTTCAACAAAGCTCTCTTTACAAGTTCATTCTCTTTTCTTGTATCACAAAACATCTCGATTCACTTTTTGTTGAAAGTATTGTTTGTCCTCAAAGAATACTTTCTCTTAACCCATTCGGCTTTAATACTTGGTTCCTGATCTAGATCCCTATGTGAATTGTAGTACCTTTTAGGTTGATAATAGTGAGATCTCCTAGGATTCCTATTCCAAGTGATATTCGCAGACTTGGTTTGACCGAATAAGATTTGAGAAGGTACCGCTTGTGAAGGTAATGTTGGTTTAGAAAAGATATTCTCCGGTGGGGTACCTATGATCCGTGAAAATTGTTGTGATTAACCCTATTTGAATTATTCCACTAGTTTGTTTTCTCTAGGTTTCGGTTAGCGATCCGTCTTTGGAAATTTTCTAAGATATTCGAGTGATGTTCACAATCCTTGATTAAATGAGTAGGACTAAAACACACAAAACACAGTTTTTCACCCATACTTCCAAAGTGACTTATTCTATGTCTATGACCAAAAATATTGTGCATTCTAGGTGTATGATTAAACTGCTTTGACCAAAATTATCCCAAAAGGTTTAGCAAGACTGCTTTGAAAAGGTTTTCTGAAGGTATCTTGTGGAGCAAGATTTTGAGTGAAGGTACCGCTTGACTTTGAAAATTTGTTTCAACAGCTTTTGGGGTTTCGCACCTAGATCGACCAATAAGCTTCTTCTTAAACTCTAGACTGCCTACACCAAAACGTGAAACATCGTGTCTTATGGGTTGATGACTACCAACCTGGATGTGGAACAACATGATAACCTTTGTCTTTCTTATACTCGTGAGGTGATTCACTAATTCAACCTCATTACTAGATGTGTCTACATAATTAATGAGTTCATCATCACTAGTGGTTATATCCTCAAAATCACCTTCATCCTTATCACTAGATGTGTTTTCTTCTATGTTATCAAAATCCATACCAAAACCTAATCCAATTCTAATGTATGCTCTCCTCTGCTTTTGAACATAAGTAACATGTGATGCACTGATTCTTTCCAGCATCAAACTTTGCTAACAAATCATCTCTCTCTTAGTGAGTTTCTCAATTTCAAAGAATTTTACGCTTTAGTTTCCATTCACCGAGTTTTAACGGTAATCCGTTGTTCATATTTTTCACCCAAGCCATTTCATTATTTTCATGTGTTATAATTTTGGCTTCCATAGACTCTAAAGTTATTTGATAACCAGCTACCTCAGACCTAGCCCTTACACAATTATCTCTTTCATAAACATAATTAGTAAGTAGTTTTTGATAAAAATCATGACAGTTAGAACATACCTCAGAGATAGTGGATGAACTTGATGAAGTGGCACCATGATGAGAGAACAGTTCTTCTTAGTCGAGTTTCCACACAAGCTCGATACCACTTGTTGGATCGATGTACTCTAACCAAACTAACTTAAATAGCTTGTTAAGGTTTAATAACCCTGATAAATCCTAAGTTATTAACAGAGAAACACCGAGCAAACTCTATTAAGTATGCGAATTTACTTAACAAAGCTAAGAAGAATAACTTTAACTATAAACCATTTTATTAATAACTCTAACTCGCTTATTATGCGGATCTTTAACAACTCTAATAATAGCGAACTTCTCTCTAAAACTCTAATAAAATCACGTACATCTTATGCCAATCTAGGGGTCCTTTTATAGACTCAAGGATACCCTAGTCAGTTTACAATTTGTATCCTTGTACGTCAAGTAATCTAATGTAGGATATTCTAGAATTACAAGACTTTCTATAAATCAATAAAACAGTTATTTGATCTTGCAGTACTTTGACTTCATATGCAGTACTTTGACTTTATCATTTAGCAGTACTTTGATTAATCTTCAGCACTTTAACTGTTCAGCACTTTCATATCCCAACAATACTTGTTGGATCGATGTACTCTAACCAAACTAACTTAAATAGCTTGTTAAGGTTTAATAACCTCGGATAAATCCTAAGTTATTAACAGAGAAACACTGAGCAAACTCTATTAAGTATGCGGAATTTACTTAACAAAGCTAAGAAGAATAACTTTAACTATAAACGATTTTATTAATAACTCTAACTCTGCTTATTATGCAGATCTTTAACAACTCTAATAATATCGAACTTCTCTAAAACTCTAATAAAATCACGTACATCTTATGCCAATCTAGGGTCCTTTTATAGACTCAAGGATACCCTAGTCGGTTTACAATTTGTATCCTTGTACGTCAAGTAATCTAATGTAGAATATTCTAGAATTACAAGACTTTCTATAAATCAATAAAATGTTTTTGATCTTGCAAGATTTGCCTTCATATGCGAGATTTTGACTTTATCATTTAGCAGTACTTTGATTAATCTTCAGCACTTTAACTGTTCAGCACTTTCATATCCCAACAATCGTGTTGCAATTATTGTATTAGGATGATTCTCTTCCTCCGCCACCACGCTTAGTGCCCTTTGTAGGTCTGATAGTATCCTCGCTTATGTCGATTTATTATATATCTCGGATCTTTAACTATTATGATGAAAGGAAAAAAAATGCATATGATTGTTAGTTGTTACTATATTCCAACATTTTCCTGATAATGTGTTAGAATAGTAAACTGTATAGTTTAACGATCTAAAATATGGATAGCGGTGGATGATACATACATGTGCTGTCATGGATTTACTAACTTGCACTGATAGATACTACTTTGATGTATAATGGTTACTTTCGATTTGACCGTAAGGCTCTTGATTTGATGCATAATATAATAAGGCATGATGAAAATGTGGCCAGAATGATATATAATTGAACCTGCACATTTATGACTCTGTTGAAGAGGAAAATTCAACTCTAATCTATGGCCGATTTGGACTTCTTTGCTTACTATGCACACAACTTATTGTTGTGTTCTGAGTTTAATTTGACTGAGTCATGTTGATCTTTCATAGATTGGAAACTATCATGAGTCACCTTCCTTTTCTCGGACGCGAGGGCTACTGTGAATTTATCAAAACAATTGCGGTTTGAACAACGGTGTATGATGTTGCGACAAGCCGTGTTCAGATTATGCGTGTGTCAGATTTATCACTATCTTTTTCTTTTGTAGTTTTTGCCGTTTGCATTTGTGGAACAAAGATTTAGAAAGAAGTCGATATGTCAAAATGAGCATAGTCTTTGATAACACACTTTGGAACCTAAATACTTTGATTCATTCGACTTGCGATCGATTCTCTTCAGAAGATATCCTTGAAGATGCCGACCATGGGGACTAGATCACAAAATCCCATGCTGACCCTATGTCTCATGAGCAATGCATGAGTATGGATATTTCACATGGAAGCTTGAATGAAAGTTATAATGGCACCAGCTAAAGCGTAAGTAGTCTATATTCTTTGGGGTGCTATTCATTTGTTCTTATGTGGATTTTTCATCAACAATCTCATGAAAAGAATTATTTGCAATTTGCAGGCTTACATATTTGCACGAAGCTATTGAACCAAAAGTGGTGCATCGAGATATCAAATCCAGTAATATACTAATAGATGTTGAATTTAATGATAAACTGTATGATTTTGGAATGGCTTAATTATTAGGTGCTAGGAAGAGTCATATCACAAACCAAAGTGGTGAACCAAGAGCGATGTTTATAGTTTTGGATCTATGCTTTTGGAAGCAATCTTAGGACGAAATCATGTAGCTTATGGACGTTCAACATAAGAGGTGCATAACTATTGTCTCATTAGTATAAGGTCTGTAACAGCAAACGTACTATTTTTAGATTCTAAAACAAGTTTCTGGCGAGCTTACAGGTAAATATGGTTGATTGGTTGAAAGGATGGTTGCAAATAGGCGGATGGATGAGCTGGTGGACAATGGTTACTAACAATATTGACGTCTTATCTTCTTTCCAATTCGTGACTCTATTAGTAAATGTGTTTTCCTCAAACAGGTTATAGTAATAACTCAATTAAGGTATCCATACTATTATTGCATTATTTTCAGATAATCCAAACACTATTGTTTTATGTTTATACGTAAAGTTATCAATTATAGTAATAATGAGTATTTTCTACTTTGATTTTGGTGTATCAATTTTTTTGTTTTATTTTAAACCATGACCATTTTGACCCGATTTGGATTGCTAACCTGTTTTGAAATTAGGCGGTGATAATCTTCCATGGGCACAGGCTTTCAAACCAGCATCAAGCACAGATGGAACATGTTCCAGAATCTCCAAGGCAGGAAGTTTAAGATGAACAGTGCAATCCTCTATTATTGATACAAAATGAGCCTCCACTTCCAGATGTTGAAGCGGTCATTTACTTGTCATCAGGTATAATTCACTCATGTTTATAATTATATGTGCATTATGCTTTTCTGCAATTTTGTGAGTCTGTGAATGTATGGTCGAGGCAAAACTTGGAAATATATATGTATCCGTATTTCCCTTCCCACGTCCCGTAACACAAGGATCTTTGATTTTTCACATACATAACCTCCATTTTTTTTCTTTTTTTACTGTATCAAGTATACTTTTGCGCAAACTACAAATTCTTCTTTGCAATTAGTTAATAACTATTTATAGAATATGACGCACATATTGAATTTACATGATTGATGTAACAGGAAACGCAAGCTATTGCGAGGCCGATGCAACCTTTTGAAATGGTTGGCTTTGGGTGATGAAATGCGGGCTGAAATGGGTCAATTTGAGGGCTGAAATGGGTGTGGGATTGAGGGCAAAAATGAGTGCGTTTAGTGATGAAATGGCGGCTGAAGTGGGTGTATTTTGGCCTTAAATGGGTGACTGAATCGTCTTTGGGCATATGTTTTCTTGACAGGTACTTAAGCTTTAGGAAATTGACAGTATTACGCGTTTATAATGTTTTTAGAAATACAAGACGCTGTAGAATGGTTTAGCAATAAGAATTTTAATAGGACGATAATTGGAGACACGAAAAGGTTCTCTTTTTTTCTCGAAAAAAAACAGCAAAAGAAAAACTCCCATCATTAAAAAAAAATTCATATTAAAACCAATGTGTTTGTCATACTTACTGATTATTCCATTTTAAAAAACTTATTGCATTTTTCAAACTTTGTTTAATTATAAGTTGAATAAGTGTATTAGATGCCATAAAGTTGAGTTGGTTGTAATTAGAAATGAAGATCAACTTATACAACGAATACTTTATGATAAAGCTCATTGAGTTGTTTAACTGTGTGATACTTTTCCTTAACTCCATTTACAGTAATTCTGTTGGTACCACAATTTGTATGTGAAGAATTTTGCTTAGACAAGGCAACCAATTGTTTGTACCATTAAATCTTAGCTACTTTACTATATATTCACAAAGCTTAAAATATTAACAAAAGTTTATCTTATGTATATTCTTTTTGGTATAATTTATAGTTTGTAATTAGATTGTGTACATGGTTCACATTATAAGCATTCTTTTTAGATGTCAAGCCTGCCCTTCTTGGTTCACATATTGAATTTACATGATAATTAGTATTGAAAATTTTCATTAGGTTGTTGGTTTAACCTTTTTTTATTGGCTGCAGATTATGTGCCTTACATGATATTTAAGCATTCTTTTCAGATGTCAAGCCTGCCCTTCTTGGTGCAGTAGAGCCTCAGTGTTAAGAAAATCCTTTCGAGGTATGTATTTGTATATTACCTTTAAAACAATTGATTATTTCAATGACTTATTATTTACCTTTATACTTTATGGTGTATTAACTATTACTGTATTGAAGATGTAATGCCAAACATATGTTAGTTATAAAGGAATATCTTATTTTCAGATACATTGATAAAGTTTGCATCTTTTGAGACGATTGTGGAGATTATGTACAAGCATGTCATCTCAACAGCAAGAGAGTCGGAATGTTTCCAATTGGGGTGAGCTTTGCTGGTGGTTATGTTGCTGGTATATTCAATAATGCCGATGGTGCTACTATTGGAGATGTAAGTTATTCAATACCATTTTTCCTCTTATTTTCCTACTTTAATATGGTAAGCAATTCAAGGTTTATTCGAAGTTCATTCTTTGATACTAGAGTCTCGACATATATCAGGTTTAAACTGATATTTATTTTTAATTCCAAAATATATGGGCTTGAATTCAAACGTCAATATTGAAATATAAAACTTATAATTTGGGTTGAAATTGTAGGCAAGGTCTTTAAGGGAGTTTATTACGTGATCACCATGGTTGCTGAGATTAATGAGTATAGGAATGATGGGTTTTACCTTCGAGGGGTGTAAGGTTGTTGTCTCTGCACAGAGTGGTGGTGTTGAGCCTCAGGGTGGGTACACGGGTATTACATTTTTTTGTTAGTGGTTTATGATTATTTTAACGGATCCTTGCTTCATAACAGATTAGGTAACTATTTTTCGCTTAAGTTCTCTAAAAAAATCAAAACTTGAATGAGCTATATGAGATATCAACTTACTGGTTTTTTGCTCACACTTTTTACCCTTTGATTAGGCATGGTTGACTGGTGACTTCTCTTCAATCCTGGGCACTATTCATAAAGTTGGTTAAATGGTGAGTAGACGTCAATCCTTATTCTTAATAACCGGACTCAAGTAGCCTATGGATTCAAAAATGAAATCATCAGTCAAGAGACACTATGCGGATCATCAATGCCTAAGTGCCTGTTTCACTTAAAACTCCATAAATTGAGACCATCTTTCTTTGTAAACATGTATTGATAAGGATTCAATGAAAATTTTCATCAATATATTAGTTCACCACGCTAGCTTCGGATGAGGAAGAAAAAGCATTAATCCTTCAATTAGCCTTACTTGCAAGCTAACACAAGAGGCAAGATATAATTTTTATATTAATTAATGGTTAGGAAATACACTTACAATATGATTCAAAGTGACATAATAATAGCAATTTTTGAGACTTGTCATTTTGGTTACCTATAATCAGTGTGCATATGCATACCATATGCATACTCTTTAAGTTGCACATAACACATTACTTGTCCTTTATTTGTAGCTTTTAGCATGAGAAGAGTAATTGAAAAGCATACTTGCAACAAGATGCAGAGTCACGACAGAGGATGCTTAATACGGTAGTATTTGAGTCAGATTAGCAAGGGACGTTTAAAAAGGTATGATTATTATTTTTTTCCTTATTTCCCTTCTCAAAGAATGTTATTAGTTATGCGGTCGATCCATGCTACAACCGAGTGTACATAGGCATGTTGTTCTAAAGAATGAAGATACGTGGAATTGATTAGGTATGTTAGAAACTCTCACGCTAAGTGTTTTAGCATCTATCATGGTTATTGGTTTTCATGTATAAGGGTTGTTTGATGCATTTGTGTTTAAAGTTGTAACTATAGGATATTCGTATAATTGACCCACTAAAATGTTTGAAAAACTTTGGTGGTCGACTTTTTGATTAATTTTACTCCTTATGTCTCAATTCTTTTTTAAGCTTCTCAATAAGAAACTCATTTACTTGTCAGTCATCTATGTGTTGTAAACAAAACAATCTTTCCAACGTGTAGTTAAATGGTGTTATCATTATGATCAAATTTCTTGTGTAATTTATTACTTTTTTGTTTACCAGCTGCGGTAACTTTGATATTTTTTTTTCTATACATTGTAGGCACTTTTCAAATACGAAAGGGATAAGGTCGAAACATGTGCAACTGAACTCTCAACTAGCTTCTTAAAGGCCCCTACCGTTAAAAGTAGGTCTACCAAATCAGACGTGTTCAATGAACAAATGTTATCTAATCTATGAATGGATATAAATAATTGGCGAGCTCTTATGTTAAGGCCCAACATTACGTCGTGTATAAAGATGTTCTTCACAGATTATGAGTAACTTTCTTCATTTAAATTATGCCCTACTATAATAGATATGTATCTTTTTTCTTTTACGATTATGATTGGCAGAAACTTATTTTTATTGTGAACATTATATTAAGTTTAACGATATTTTAAAAACTATATTATTAACTTTATCTTAAATAATTCTTGTTTAATACCAATGCATGGCTCATGGCTAGTCCTATATATGTTTGTGTTTTTTGCGTCATCAATTATTTTAAAAAATTGCAATTTATTATAGATTAATAGGATTTCATATTATGCTCAGATATGAGTTAAGAAAGTGTGAAGTGCACACTCATTGAGCTAATATGTTTTCGACCAGATAGATGCGGGGGTTAAAGGGAACTAGGAAAGCCTCCTCGAGCGGGTTTTGGGGCAGCGTCTCAAAACCTAAACAATTTTCATGACTTGTTATTTAAAGACTTAACATATTTTCCCGTCAAAACACAACCGATGTGTCTGGTAGTGAAGGGTTGTGACTCTTGGCGTCTTAACCGAATTTAACCACACATAACCGTCAAATATGTTTGTTCCATAAAAGACACGTCTAGTCTCATTCTAAGAGCACACTGTATGGTTGCAAATAACATGCCATCCGTCCTTTTTTTCGTGCCAATCGTGAGCCAACCATACCAGCCAACATGCCAAACTTGTGCCTAAGGGTTTTGAGCCACTCCAATGGCTCATGCCAAATGCAACCTTTTGTGTGTTTTCTTTTTGTCTTTTTTTGTATATTGTGAGTGAGTGATATATTTGGTGGTGTATTTTGTGGGACTTACAGGTGATGTTATTTGTGTGTTATGAAGGCGAGATGTTTTGGTTATTGGTGTGTTATTGGGAGGGGATGATGTGGCGTTGATGTGGCATACGAATAACATGTTATTCATTCTTGCCTTACCTTGTGCTCTAACATTCGAAAACACATAATTCATTTATGTTTTTGCTTTGTTCTCTTGTGCCTAGATGCAAAATATTCTTTTTGAGTTATCTTAATAAGGATTTCGCGATACCTAAACATCAATAAGATCGAAATAATTTATTCAAAAAATGACCTTACACGATTCAAGCAAGATATCCAAAATTATCATTACACCATAACCCCATATTTCTAACATTATACGTGTTAATGAGCTCGGCTATACAACATAATAACTAATTAATTAAGAAACAAAGACTGAAAATAACTAGTTTATGTGAAAACAATTTATCATCAAATACGAAATGACAAATAATGGTGAAGTATAGAAACAAAAGAAAAAGACGTTAAAACAGTACTAGTGTCGGTGATCCAAAACATGTCCTGATTTTTCTACAATTATTTATCTTAATAAATTCTTTTAATTAAAAAGGTAAAAGGATTACTTTTATTTTAAACTAATTTGTTTATTCATGAAAAGGAATAAAGTTGGCTTGTGGCATTTAACACCATGTGATGATATACCATTTCTAAGGACATGTTATCCATTATTACACACTGTGATAAAAGATATTTAAAAGACAAGTGTGCTAAAAATAAACAATATGTAGGTTTTACCCTTGTTAATATTTTATTTAAGATAGTTTTACCTCGTTTCACATGTGTTATGAGAGGTTATTATGATTTGTAAGAGAGCAAGGTGTTTTATACCAATGATTATTGGTGTATTATCTCAGTGTTATTTTAGCATTTTTTTAATAACACATTAATAACTAAAACATCATTTCTAGTAATAAAATTAGTAACTATTGGTGTCAGTTAGTACAATGACTAAGGACGATTGGCGCCAGTTAGTACAATGACTAAGGACGAATGGCGTGCAAAGAGGGTGGTTGCGGTAATAAGTGTTATTGGTGAGCCATTGGTACTCAAATATGCAAATGGCGTGTTGTTGGTGCACCCTCACCGTGCACTCTAAAAGCACTTGGTATGGTAAAAAAAAACATGCATTCGTCCTTATGTATACCATTAACGCCACTGAACACCATACCACCCCTAAAACGCCAAACGTCTGCAAAGAATTTTACTAGCTCACCCAATTAACTTCATTGCCAAATGCAATTTTTATTTTTTATTTTTATTTTTGGTGGTGGTGTGGTATTTTTAGTGGAGTATTTTGTGAGATCCAATAACATGTTAGTGGTGTGTTATAAGGAAAGGTGTTTGAGTGATTGGTGTGTTATTTGAAGATGTATGATGCGACGATAAGATTACATACCAATAATATGTTATTAGTGTCCCCCTCACCTTATACTCTAATAAGATGACAAATTATATGAATCTAATACATTAGACAATGAGATAAAATGTATGGGTTTTTTTAGTATGAGAAACAACACCTTTATGTCCTCTTATTTGAAGTGTAACCTTTAATTGACTTGATCACTTCTAAACTCTTTCGTACCTCACGGATGATATTTTGTTTGTAATTGGATAATATTCAGTAATTGGTATCACAATGATTAAGTTATGTAAATTTTAACGGATCCTGTTGGTCGATCTTTACATTTTTAGAAATATCTAAGCGACACAAAGTTAATATCAGTATTGATAAACATGTGAAGATGTTCAGCCAGGACCACAACAAAACCGAAAAAGGAAAGAAAGAATATTTCTTTATCTAGTTGCCAAAAATAAATAAATAAAAAAAAAAGAAAAAAAAAAGATATTAAAAAAAAAAGAAAAAAAAACACTCAAAAAGTTTTTATTTACTCATGTAGGTTGTCTGCACGGTTTTTAAAACTAAACCGGACATCAAAACAATTACTTTTCTGATTCTTAGTTTCCCAGTTAAAGTCGGGTTTTACCGGTTCAACCGGTCAAACTGACCGATTCACTTTGGTTTTCAATAAAATCGTTGGTTCTTATTAACCATCACTAAAGCAGGTAGCGGTTGGTATCTTGATGTACTCTTAATAATTTTTAAGTTCAATTTCCACTTAGCGCACTTATGATTGTTAGAAAAAAGAAGTTCAAAATAACCGCAATAATGCATTTCAGTTAAATTGCGTACATCAAATACTTTCTTTTTTCTTTCAAATAATTGTTAGTCGACCTCGACACCGATAATATTGGTCCCACGTACTCTCATGGTCTTATGTTTACACCTCATATTTCATACATATAAATCGAGAATTTACTCTAAGCTTTATATAATTTTCTTATCCCAAAGTTATTCTTTAATTATCATCTTTGTGAATGGTTGTAATATTTGTCATAGTTCACTGAGTGTAGCTCACTAAGATATGGGACAAGTTATCTCCACCTCTCCTTTTTTTTACAATTATCACCTTTTTTTTTTTTTTTTTTTTTTTTTGATTTTTGATTTTTTTTTTATAATTTTGTTTATATAAAACACCAGAACTGAAAGACGAAAAACAAAGAATATAAAGTTTAATAAGTCAAAAGCTTAAAATTAACAGAAAACACGATGCAGAAACTAAAAGAAAAAACTGTATTGTAATATAAATAGAGGAAAAAAGAAGTGAGAAATTACAAAATATGTGAGCCTGTTATAGTAGTTCCCCTAAGATATTTCTTCAATCAATTTCGGCTGTCTTTTTCCATCTTTCGTTGTCACTTTTCGTATTCATAAAATCTTGCAAAGTATTAAATTTAACCTAATTAATCATATCCCAATTTATTATGTGACTCATTCTTATAAAAGTTCATTGAATCCAAAATCATGTTGTAAATCATGTATATCGAAAACTAGGTTCATTTTATATTTGTAAAACAACATTATAACACCAGTTTATCGAGACCTAAATTTTTTGACCCAACACTTTCTATTCCAATGTAATTGGCTTTTGATTGATTGTGTATTCTAATTTCTTACAAATAAATAATTGTAATTGTGAAAATTTACAAAATGATAGCAAAGTTAGCAAAGTTAAATGATTAATATGACAATGCTTGCTTCCTAATAAAAGTGGCAAAGTATAATTACCAGTAAACATGCTAATTGGAAAAAATGTGACTTGAAATATTTTCATTATTTCAAATTTATAGATGACATTTTCCTTGTTCTAATTACTCAGACGAGTATTTAACTCAAATGTACGCGGTTAACCGAGGTTTTGATAAGTTTTTCTGACCTTTCATCCGAGTATTTAACTCAGATGTACGCGGTTAACCGAGGTTCTTGATAAGTTTTTCTGACCTTTCTGTCTAAACACTTACAAAATGTAATATGATGTGATTTAAACTTGAGATCTCTTGAACTACTATCACTATGACATATTGGTGTTGACTTGATTTAGCTATTTCAAAAAATGGATTTTTTAAAATGTGGCCCGAAGCTATAATAATACTCTTCAAACACCATAAAATGTAGTACGGAATTGAGCTACAACAACATTAAAAAGAATATATCACATGATGATAGATTCTTTGGATTCATCAACATCTTATATAAAATATTTTAATGTAGCAAATTGGATAGCAATCCATGATATGTATTGTTGTGGATTTGTAGTGCCTTCCTACCTATTTCCCAAAAGTCCAACTTTTGACCATGAAAGAAGCATAAATTTAAAACTGATACTGTAATTAGACTTGATGAACACTATCTAACCAAATAATGGCATTTTCCAATAATTATGATTGTATAGAGGACTTGGTACCATCGGTGTTATCTGATGGTGTTATAGCAAAATGTCTTGTCACATCGGTTTTTTTTCTTATAAATCATCACTCAAATTACAGGGATATTTCATCTCATAGTTTTTTTTTTTTTTTTTTTTTTTTTTTAAAGAAAAGAAAAGTACTTATAACTTGGTTGGTTAATTTAACGTCGAGCCTTATAACTTGAGCTCTAATATGGAATGGTGCCATAGGATCACGTGATAAGGCAATAACGCTCCTTATGACTTATTATACCGAGTGCTTTAACCACTCTTGCTATTCATTTGATTAATCTAGCGTTTATTTAAAGTTTATGTTTTGTTTAAGCTTATCTAATTTGCTTATGAATTTATTGAAAACTTTAAATAAATTATTTTTTTATTGAAAACTTGATAAGCTTAATTAAACTCAATTTTTTTAGCTAATGAGCTTATTGACTCAAGTTGATAGCTTTATAAACTCAAATAAATAAACATATTAAACCACAAAAATGAGCTTATGAGTTTATCCAATTTTTAATAAACACTCCGTGATTAGCCATCTCAAACTGAAGTGGTAATTCGGCAATTTATTTTCATAAATAAATAATTTGTATTAAAAATTCTTTTACCAATAAAAATGGATGTAAACGTAGAAAACCAGTCACCACTTAAAATTTCGTAAATTGCTGAAATAAAACAGTTTAAATACGTCAAAACATATCTTTGCTTCCGCTTCCGTCGTCGATGGTGAACATTACCAAGACATGGAACTCACCAATGCACATGAGTACATGAATATAGGAGAGTATGAGACAAGAAAGACATGAGAATCAAAGTGTTTGTTAGTTTAAGTATGTGTCTCAAAATATTTTATTATAAGTTTTGGGAGATATTTAGGCAATAATGTTTTGTAACAATAATGTTTGATAGCCAATAATATAGGTGAAGTAACGTAGAAAATTAACCAAATCAATGTTATTATTGTTACGTAAAAAGTTATCTGTCTCCTTTCTTGAGATGGGAATTTTTAGTAACCCAACTTTGGAATATTTTATTTTTATTACTTTAATTGTTATTGTTAATTATTTCATCCACCAACTACCACCGACAACTATCTTGGACGTTGCCGGAGTTCACGATTCCAAGTTCTATATTATAATGTGTGAGAAAATAATTCTTGACAATTTCAATACACAAAGTTATAACAGGTAAATGAACGAGTTTTTTTTTTTTTTTTTTTTTTTTCGGTTATCTGAAAAGACGAGCCTTTAACTTAAACGTACGCGATTTAACTATATGTTTTTATGATTGTTTTATACCATTTTCTGATCATTTCAATAATGTATATATTGAGGTTAAGAGTGTGTTTGTCAAAATTAGCAGTAACAGTTAGGAGAAGTAGTTAACAGTAAACAATAGCAGTTTATTTTATAAATGTGTTTGGTAGAGTAGCTGTAGTTATAATAATAATGTGTAAAATGACGTAAAAGAGCGTACATATTCAAATATAAACTCTTTAAATAAGTTGCATGAGGGTATTTAATTAATTCTTTAATTCCACCGCTCTTAAAATGTTGTTTGAGTGCGCATTAAGTATTTAGCTTTTTTTTCGTTCATAAATACTAACTGCTGATCAATCCAAACAAGTATACAACTAAAGTAAAAGAAAAGTAAAGAACTCCCAACACCGCCTTCCACGGTTATGGGTCCATCTGAGTCTTCACGGTGTATGGGGAGGTTAAGGCGTGAGCAGTATACCCCTACCAAAGGTAGAGAGGTCGCTTCCTGCCTCTACTAAAGGTGAAAAGGACCTCCGCCGCTGAGGACGAGGATCGAACCTTGACATCTGTCTCCAGAGGCAAAGGTGTTAACCACTTGATCCAACCTTGCTCTTTAAACAAGCATACAACTAATAACGCTAAATACTAAATGTTAATTGCTTAAAAATGCTCTTTATGCTTGCTACCAAACACACGCTTAAAGCCTTTACTTCTTGTAAAAATTCAAGTATATTATCACTAATAATTTGATGATGTTTAAACCTACACACAATTATGATATGATATTTATAGTGAATGCTGATTCTAAGAAATAAATGTGTAATTACGTAAAAAAGAAGTCACTACGGGCCCTTTGTTAAATGAATATGCATTATATTCCTTGTATTAATTTTCTAATAACTATGTCGTACAGCATTTTGGCTTAAAGATTATAAATATGGTTGTACAAAATAATTAACATGCAAAATGTAAACACCATTGGTTTCGGTTGTTACTTCCTTTATGACAAAGAGTTAAGTTTCTCTCAAGTCATGACATGGCATGTACTTTTGTAACCAAAAGCCAAATGTCATTAGAATTGAATCAAAAGTGTTCTGCATAGTAGATTGATGTTATCGTTTTTACATGCGTTTTTCTAACTTGTGCTTTAAGACCACAAGTTAAACACACCATAAGTACATAAGGTCTCACGAAGAAGTACACACGAATTTACATAAAAGTACATACATGTGTACTTTTATGTGAGTCTCTGTGTACTTTTGTTATGCTTAACTTGTGCTCTTATGGCACAAGTTAGAAAAACCCTTTTTACATTTACATGTTTAGTTTCGTTTTATATAAGCAATATATTAAGCCTAAAGGTATTGTTAACTTATTTGGTTTTTCGTAATGCTTTCGCATATAAGTGGCAATTTGTGCCCAAAATAAAAAAAATGGACTAATTTGTAAAAGATTTTGGCACATTTTGCTCTCATTTTTTTAAAAATGAGCATGTATCGCCCATTAAAAAGTTAAATAACCACTAACGGACACATATTTTCTCTCAATTGTAGAACATTACAATCGATTTTAAAGAAAAACATATAAATATAATATATTGAATATTTTAAATATAAATGGGGTGTTAGATTTAAAAAATTTATTTTGTCGTTTTAGGTGTTTTCTAAAGCGATTCGTATAACACGTAATGCGTTGTCTCTGTCTTGGTTCGGGCCGGTACGTTGACCCGTTGCCCGTGCCCGACCATTTTACCACTTACACTTTCGCATAAAGCTTTAGTCTGTAATATATACCAATAGCAAATCAACCGAATCGCTGCATTTAAAGCGAAGTATTACTTATGCTAAGCTTGTCATAAAGTGTCAGGAATTTGAACAAGAACTTTTGAGCATTTCCCAATCCATAGAAGTTTGATTTATGAGTCCAAATGAGCTCGTAAAATTATCAACTTGCTTCTCCGCTCTAGTCTCGCGAAATAAGTAAGACTTAAAAGTTCGATAGAAATAGAAAAGGTGCCGGTATCCACAGGTATGGTTCAAATAATCACGGACACCATCAAATTCAGCATATATGAGCTTTAGCATGTTGTTTTGTGAAACTAATTGACAAGTGAAGGAAATAGCCCTTAAATAAATTATATATGATAACTTTGAAATTATATTTTTTTAGGATAGTTGACTGAAAATGTATTTTAGTTGTCATTTCTTGAATTGTATATAGCATCGTTTTAGCCGGAGTATTTAATAACTAACATTTTGAATTTCGATTATTCTATGTATCAATTAACGTAATTTTTGGGTATCGCTTCAAATATAGAAAGTGAATCAAGTATATATGGGAATCACATAAAGTATTTTAAGAATCGATACACAGAATAATTCAAAAATTTAGTTATTCAATAGTCCGATTGAAACGATGCTACATACAATTTAATAAATTAAAAAAAAGAAAAAAAAAAAGATACATTTTTTAAATTATCCCGTATTGTATGTTCACACACAAAAATCCTTGCTTCAACCAAGATACATTTTCAGTCAGCTATCGCATAAGGCACATAGGATCTAGTTATACATTTGAACCGTGATCTAACCAGAAGAAAAGTATCCACGTCACCAGTAGGCCATATCGAATCTCTAACACCACTCATTAGGATCGTCGCGGATAGAGTAACCCACAAAATTCATACATTAAGGTCTGTTTGTTTTGAGGGTTTGAATTAGATTTTAAGTTGATGTGACAATAATAATTTGTTTGGTTTATTCTTTTAGTAAGGAATGATAGATGAAATGAAAATTTGATAATATATTAATTAGGTGGTGTGGAATGAGTTTGCGTATTTTGGTGAGCCCTTTTTTAATTTTTCTCTCTATTATATGTGAGGCGATTCTTTATATTATTTCATATTCTATATTATTTTATCATTTAAATACATTTTTGTTTAAGATTTATTATAAAATATATTTAAGTATATATAATTTCTTTCTCTTATACCCACCTAGGGGTAACGAGACGAGACAACTCGCGAGCTATTCGAGATCGACTCGTAAACTACTCGAACTCGACTCGATATAAATGAGCCGAGCTCGAGCTCGAGCTACTCAAGTACACTTTCGAGTCGAGTTCGAGCTTGAAAATACTCGCCTCGCGAGCCCTTATCAAGCTTCAATGATATTGCATTTACCCTTTTATATACATGTAGTTGCGTAAATGTATAAAAGTCGAGTCGAGCTTGATATGTTGATTTTTCATCGAGTTCAAGCTTTAAAAGTGGAAATAATCGAGCTCGAGTTTGAGATGATGACCCGAGCTCGAGTCGAGTTTCGAGCTCGAGTTTTTGTAATCGAGTCGAGTTCGAGCTTGGCAGTACTCGGCTCGACTCGACTCGTTTACATCCCTATTAACCCACCTCAAATCTAAATTCTATATCAAATTCAAATCCTAATCCAAACCCACTTACAAACCAAACGACCATAACTTCATGATCATCATTTTTACATATGTATGATTGTGTTTTCACGCAGCAATTAAATGCATGAGCGTTCTAATGAATGGTCCAAATCACATATTTACTGCATGACTGGCTTGTTTTCCTAAATGAGGCAACGTGACCACGTTCATACAATTTACAAAACGTACAATTATGTGAGGAAGAAAGTGATAACACTAAAAGCTAACATGTGAAATTGTTCATGATTGTTGGCTTATTACATTTATAGAATAGTGACATTTCCCAACTAATGGTTAGATTGGTTCATAACTGTGTGTGCAACTTTTATGGTGCAACACTTGTGAGCTCGTTTAATGCTTTGCTATTTTCAAATCAAAATGGTATAACTAAAGTCACTTAGCTAATATAAGTTGTAAATGCACTACTAATTATAGCAATTCCCGGTAATATAGTTGTGCTAACCAAAACATGTTGGTTTGTGGGAGTCTTAAAACACGACAAAGCAACTAATTGTGTATGAGCCGATAGGGGCACACGCGATAAACACGAGTATACGTGTTGAACGTAAAACTATACTTGAATACACTTTACCCGTTATGCATCAAAAAATCTCAGGCAGTGAACAAGGTTGCTGCTTTTTGGAATTGTAACATTGATACCATTGATTGACTTGCTAGCCCTCAAAGGAGTATCTTTGATACAGATAGCTTACTGTATTCTCTTTGAATGAATGGAGTAAAATTCTAAAACTCATTCATGATATATCAGACCACTACATTGTCTCAGTACCTTGTACCTTGGAGTTTCTTTGAAATGACTATTCCTATTTGATGCCCATTCTCTTAAACTTGGCCTTGGGAGGAAGTTTAGGAGTCTATGATGTATCAATAGGAGGTCTATTTCTTAGAAATGTACCATAAAGTAGGACTGAACTCTGTGAAGGGAAAGTGGTTGGGGGGTGATGTATGATGATTGGAATAGAGAGGAGTGTAAGATGATCCTTCTTGGTCCTTTCAATACATCACCAAGGAGGTAATGGTTGGTCATCACGGAGGGAGAGTGTTCCCAAGCAACTGAAGCCCTTCTTGAGAGGGAAATGTAGGTTGCTTTGGCAGAGCCCCCCCATGGATGGGTTATGGTGCCTAGTGATGCCTTTCTCCATCTCTTCCTTGGCTACTGTGGTGGCAGGATGAGTGGCTTGGTAGAGTGGAGTAAATGAAATGTAGCTAGATGGTTGTGCATAAAAGGTGAAATTTGGTTTGAGAAAATCAGTATTTGATGATATGCGGGGTCCTGTTTCTGTTTGCTATTTGTTTAGCCTTTATCAGACAAATTGACTTTGTCTGATAGGTTGTATGTTTAGTTCTGTTGAATGTCTTGTATCTGATTTGGGAGTTGTCCAATATCAGCTTATGTTATCTTCTTGATGTAAAAGTTTTGGCAATATATATATTTCACCTTTTGCACCAAAAAAAAAATGAAATTGACCCGATCACTATTTTGACCCGTGGGCTTTTAAATGGTTCATGTTTTTGGGTCGTTTGGATGGAGCCTTGGGCTTTTGTGATCCATGCCGATTGGGTGAGTAAGGGAATGGGTTTGATTGGGTTTTTAGCTTGTCGACCAAGCTAGGTCTCCTACTTGGGTTCGACTTGTAGCCTATATAAACACACCATACCTCTTGCATTATCACACATAACATTACTTCTCTAAACCCTAAACCGATCCATAATAAGATGCTTCTTGTTCCTGGTCGTTTACCTCAAGAAACGATTAAGGTTTTTGTGGTTTGGTTGATTCCTAAACTTGTATTCAAGACAAGTGTTTAGGTGTATTGGTTGGCTACTGTTTCTTGTTTCCTTGTCGACACACAACATCAGCAAACAAAGGGTTAACTGCTCCTGCTTGTTACTTTTGTTCTCGTACAGTAATAGGAGGATATCGGACAAGGCGTGTCCGATATCGGATAAAGCTTAAAAGCTGTTTTCCAGCTTTGGTTATCTCGGACAGAAAGTGAATGGGTCATCCTTGGAGATTTCTGATCGTGGGTATTGATTCAAGATACAAGGGTTGTTTGGTTTTATAGTTTACGTTCTCGACTAGCGTTAATCGAACGTATACGTGAATCGGGTTTGTGTGTGATACTCTTCGAGGTATCTATTTTAGATACTTAAGGTTTCGTTAGGTTTCTTGTTCCGTTACTAGAGATCAATTTCCAAGCAAGGTTAGTCTTTCTTTATCCCTTTTAATTAATTAATATTGTATTAATTATGTGTTTATTAATTACGTGCTTAACATAATCATGCGTTAACTAGATCCAATATCCGCTGCGTGCTGTGTGAGGTTAATGGTTAACCGGTTCTAAAATCCCAACAGGTGGCATCACGAGTCAACTCGTTTTGAGATTATGGGTTACACGTTTTAATTAATAAACATGTTTTAAAATTGCATGAAACCTAGTTTAGTTATTTTGTTTTATTTTAATTTTGACAATTACATGCAATATTTGTCAATTTTTAATAAATAATAACTAGTCACACACAAATTAAAAATTATATTGATAATTAGAATTAATTTGTTAATTGGAATTAATTTGTTAATTAAAATTTAATTTACATGTTCATTATAATTACCTTGTTAATTATAATTAAATCGTTAATTTAGAATTACATGTTAAATTAAAATTACTTGCTAATTAGAATTAACAGTTAATTTGTATTTATTAATTGTTAATTAGAATTATTATGATAATTAGAATTACATATTGGTTTATAAATACATAAAATTGCGTTATTACTTGATAATTGGGATTGCCATGCTTTTATGTGTTTTCCGGCCACAAGACCCACTCAATTGCTTTTCTAAGTGATGTATGGGGCGATCTAGGTATTACATCCTAGTGACGGTCTTATGGTTCTCCGTTTGGGGAAGACTCGCAAGAGAACTCGGAACAATAGGTGGGTTTTTATATTGATGTTTATGCTTGTATGTTTGTGATTCCTATATGTGCATTATTACTTGCTTTGACACCTAATTATATGCAATATGGAATAATACATATCGTAACCATAACATTAATATTGGTCTTTATTTACACGCCTAAATACCATGCTCATTGTGACCTGCTATTTGATTCGTGGAAAATTGTTTTTGTAAAATAAAGTGACCTAACATATGAAACACTTTTCAAGAATTACGCTATGGACACTTGGGATGTACGACTCACCCACTAGAACAAACTCAAAAGGGGTTTAAAGTGCATACGATCAGACCGAAAGGATGTATAAGGTTATGCTTCACTTACGGGTCCTCTGCCTCCCTATGCGTTCGATTGAGCTACGTGAACCATGATGATCACTACGGTGTCATTACAAAAAATTTAAAATTAGTGTTACAAAGTTGTTTTGCATGCCTCTCAGACACGACTTTTACCACATTTATGTGCATACCTATTTGTTAATTTTAAGTCTATGTCACCCAACTATGAACACGTGCACTGGATTGACTTCTCCGTCGACCTAAGGGCCTTTCCAACCCATGGTAATTATTTCTCACTGGTCAGACCTTTGGTTATTTTTACACGTTCATACTTGGTCGACTTATCTCGAGTTAACTTGGTCAGACCTCGAACCCGAAGCATAAGATGAGAACTAAACATGCTCTTGACATTATTACTTGATATTAATGCCTTAAACAGTCTCATAAAGTCTAAGAGTTGCATTATGCAATTAACGCTCGTCGCTTACCTCTTGTCCTATTTTTTTATACACTGGTCAGACTTATGGTAATTAAATAGGGTTGCAAGATGGATCTTAGTCTTATTAGTAATTAATTGGGTAGTTCGTATTTATAGTGGTTCGGTTACAAGGACACCTTCCTTGCCCTACTCCACTCCTCGAGTCACCTACTCGAGAGTTCGTAATCACTACACGACACCAACTCCTTATGGTGGAGAAACCTTCACAACGTTGCCTACTCTTTTTCCGGTACTAGGCTAACCACCGGTTTCTTTCACACCAAGGTGAACCACACCTACCACAACGTCGCCTACCCTTTATCCGGTATTAGGCTAAGTACCGAGTTCCATTACAATGGAGGAACTACAACCCAACACTACACCAACGACTAATCCCAAAGGAGACCAACTCCTTATTACAACATCATCAAGGATATCAATATCCTTGGATCTAATACTAATCTATCTTGTACATCGACACACACCATATCGAATGTACATCTAAGGCACCTTTCACTAATGCCTTTAAATAGATCTTCAAGACACCCTTCACTAATGTCTTGTGTCTTGACTTCTAGGCACCCTTCACTAATGCCTATAATACGGACGATCAACACCTTTCACTAATGTCTTCGTCTTGACACTTGAGACATCTTTCACTAATGTCTTCAACACTGCACTTCTTAGAAGAAAGAAAGAATCATCAACAAGAAGACTTGATGAGTCTTGATGATGAGGAAGCATGGCAACTCATGGACTTGAGCTTGCTTGACTTCAAAGGTGGTGATCTCGCCTTTAAGAGGAACCTAGAGAATCACACAAAACAAAACTACAAACATAGATCACTTGGATCCGGGTTGAGAGTTTTAAACTCGAGGAGAAAGTATGTGAGAAAGGGTAAGCAACAATGAATAAATGGCTCACTATTTATAGAGTAAAATGTCTCATCGTTCCTGGATCCCACGGATCCCTCCCACAGGATCCGTCTAGCGAAAGCTAGGGATCCATGGGACGCCTCTTACCCATGGGTATTTTGTTTATGGGTCATGGGTTGATCCATGGGTCTTTACTAGATACAATGTATCTTTTGAGTGCAATGCACCTAGTCATGGGTATGGGTCAATACCATGGGTTATGGATATTATCCATATATGATATAAGCATGATGTCATGCAATGGGTTATGGGTCAAGCTCCATGGGTCATGGACTTTGGGTTGTACCCAACTACATTCAATGTATTTGGTCAATGGGTTGTGATACTTAAGTTTCTACCCATTTATATTACCCAATATACTACATACTAGTTATGTGTATATTTTACCCAAATATGTAAACACTAGTTGTTGTACATATGTAATACTAAATCATAAACTCACTTATACTTGTTTTAGTGTTTTATGTGAAAACGTAAGTGTGTTAGAAACTATTATTTCAAACTAGTTACGTATTTTGTTTGTTTCGTTAAAATGATTTTACATTTGTTATCGACAAAACATTAGAAGATCGTAAAATATAAATAAACGTTTTTACGGCTTATTTGTATTAACACATTTCACTAATGCTTTCGTCTTGACTCTTTCGGCATCCTTCACTAATGCCTTCGACACAACACTTCTATGGAGGAAGAAAGAGCTATCAACAAGAGAACCTCAGTAGTCTTGATGATGACGAAGCATGGCAACTCATGGACTTGAGCTTGCTCAACTTCAAGAAGTAGTGATTTCGCCTTTAAGAGGAACCTAGAGAATCACACAAAAACAAAAGACAAACTACATAGAAAGATCACTTAGGATCAGTGGTTAGAGAGTTACAATACTTGGGGAAAGTGTGTGTGAGAGTGGCAACCCAAAAGGAAGAAATGGCTCACTATTTATAGAGGAGAAACAACTACTGTTCCACGGATCCCACCTTTAAGGGATTCGTCTAGTGTAATGTTAGGGATCCGCGGGACGCTCTTCTTTGCCCATGGGTATTTTGGTTATGGGTCATGGGTCATGGGTTATGGGTTGGTCCATGGGTATTTCATTATATACAATGTACCTAATAGATGCAATGCATCTAGTCAAATGGGTATGGGTCAATACCATGGGTTATGGATATGTTCCATGGGTTGTAGTTTTTACCCATTATAATACATACTAGTTATGTATATATTTTCCCAATATGTAAACACTAGTTGTTGTACATATGTATTACTAAATCATAAAATCACTTATACTTGTTTTAGTGTTTTATGTGAAAACGTAAGTGTGTTAGAAAACTATTGGCTCAAACCATTTACGTATTTTATTTGTTTCGTTAAAATGATTTTACGTTTGTTATCGACAAAACATTAGAAGATCGTAAAATATAAATAAACGTTTTTACGGCTTATTTGTATTAACATATGTGTTTATACATTGACGAGGAACATGAGTTAGGGGATCTTGGTGAACCCAATAACTATAAAGTCGCATTCTTTGGATCCTCGAATCCAAGAAATGGCTTGATGCAATGAATGTGGAAATGCAATCCATGAAAGACAATGATGTCGGGTCTTAGTTGAGCTTCCTCCTAACCGCAAAACAATTGGCGTAAGTGGCTCTTGAAGAAGAAGACCGACATGGATGGTAAGGTATACACCTTTAAAGCTCGTCTCGTAGCAAAGGGCTTCACCAAACTTACAGATTGATTATGAAGAACCTTTTCTCCTGAAAGACATTAGAGCTATAAGGATTCTCATAGCCATAGCTGCATACTATGACTTTGAGATATGGCAAATGGACGCCAAACCCGCCTTCCTCAATGGACATCTTTATGAAGAGGTCTATATGGAGCAACCCGAGGTTTTGTCGATCCAAAATATCCTAACCGTGTATGCAAGCTCAAGCGTTCCCATTTATGGACTTAAGCAAGCATCGAGGCAATGGAATAAACGTTTTGATGATGAGATAAAGAAATTTGGATTTTCTCAAAATCAAGATGAGCCATGTGTATATCAGAAAGCTAGTGGGAGTTATGTCACTTTCCTAATTCTATATGTTGATGACATATTGATTATGGGATACAATATTCCAATGTTACAAGAGGTAAAATCCTATCTTGGAAGATGTTTCGCCATGAAAGATTTAGGAGAAGCTGCATATATTCTTGAAATCAAGATCTATTGAGACAGATCTAGACGATTAATATGTTTGAGTCAAAGTGCTTACATTGAGAAAATCTTGAAAAGATTTGTATGGAGAACTCCAAACGTGGTGCAATCCCAATGCAAGATAAGCCTAAATTGAGTAAGTCACAAGTGCTAAAACACCGCCGTAAAGAGCGCATGCAAAAATTCCTTATGCTTGACTATAGGTTCTATTATATATCTTGTGAGATGTACTCGTCACGATGTTGCGTTCGCACGAATGTGACAAGTCGATTTCAACATAATCCAAGTGAACTTCATCGATCATTGTGAAAAATATTCTTAAGTATTTACGCAATACCAAGGATATGTTTCGATTTATGGAGGAAAGATGAACAAGAGCTCGTGGTTTCTTGCTACACCGATGCCGGATATCCCATGATCTTGACGACTTAAAATCTCGATCGGATATGTATTTGTTCTTAATGGAGGTGCCGTTGATTGGAAAAGCACTAAGCAAAGTATTTTGCTACTTCATCTATCAAGTCGAGTATATTGCTTGTGGTGCATCAAAAGAGGTCGTATGGATTCAAAATTCATTTCGGGTCGAACATTGTTCCAACAATTGAAGAACCCATAAATACGTATTGTGATAATAATGGAGCCATTACTATAGCTAATGAAAGAGGAATCACTAAAGGTGCTAGACATTATCGCGCTAAAGTTCATTATCTTCGAGAGACCATTGAAATGGGCGATGTGAAGATATTAAAGGTTCACAGATGACAATCTAGTCGATCCATTTACGAAAGCTTGATTTCCTAAGCATTCTAAATTGACTAGAGAAATAGGTTTGGTACCGCTAGTAGTCTCATGTAAACCGTGTGTTAATTAGTATTTGGATAATTTGGAGTTGTAAGACGCTTATTATTTTCGATTAATAAAGATACGAGGTATTTGTTATTATATTCATATAATCTGTTATTCCATATTTGCATGTTTAATCCATGAAATGATTTATCATTCTAAATATGTCCATTGTCGGTTAACAATATGGAAATATTGTTATGATAAGGCAAATGTGAGTGTTGGTTATAATTCTAACGAATTGGATTGTTTCCGCCAAACTCATATGTATTCACTAGAGATGCATATTGATTCCCCAACTTTCAAACATTTACTTTTGGATCCTTTTCATAAGTAAAATATTGAAAATGGTTTGTTATCTTCGTCCTTAGACTTGAGATGCAAGTAAGTTCATTATGTGTGGATATCACTTTTTGTAAGTATATTCAAAACGCTATATGAACAAGGTAGTTATAAAGCTATATTTCGGAGTGATGTGAAGCATCCACAACACTTGTAGTCAATAGAGGATTTGTTACTCCACTTGATATGTGTAGAAAGATACCATGGCGCTCTCCGCATTTAATCGATAACTTCGGCGGACCAAAGGGTAATACAAGATGATTCTTGATTACATTTGGTATATCTCAATTAAAATCTATAACGAGATTCTAAATGGTTAAACTATATGGAATGATTTGAGATCCATAATCCATGGTTTAACGGTATCTATAACAAAGGATGATTAAAGCAAGACATTGAATGACCATGCTCTCGAGAAACTTTTACGAAACTATTCTCTCGGACACTTTTAGTTAAAAAGCGAGTGAAGCGTTTGCTAAGCGTTTCGTCGTTAGTTTTGTGTGCCATTCGACACACCAACTCCCAAGTGGGAGCTGTTGGTTTGTGGGAGTCTTAAAACACGACAAAGCAACTAATTGTGTATGAGCCGATAGGGGCACACGCGATAAACACGAGTATACGTGTTGAACGTAAAACTATACTTGAATACACTTTACCTGTTATGCATGAAATTGACCCGATCACTATTTTGACCCGTGGGCTTTTAAATGGTTCATGTTTTTGGGTCGTTTGGATGGAGCCTTGGGCTTTTGTGATCCATGCCGATTGGGTGAGTAAGGGAATGGGTTTGCATGGGTTTTTAGCTTGTCGACCAAGCTAGGTCTCCTACTTGGGTTCGACTTGTAGCCTATATAAACACACCCATACCTCTTGCATTATCACACATAACATTACTTCTCTAAACCCTAAACCGATCCATAATAAGTCGCTTCTTGTTCTGGTTGTTTACCTCAAGAAACGATTAAGGTTTTTGTGGTTTGGTTGATTCTAAACTTGTATTCAAGACAAGTGTTTAGGTGTATTGGTGTATTGGTACTCTTGTTTCTTGTTTCCTTATGAGCTTCACAATATTACATTTACCCTTTTATATACATGTAGTTGCGTAAATGTCTTAAAATCGAGTTGAGTCGAGCTTGATATGCTGATTTTTCATCGAGTTCAAGCTTTAAAAGTGGAAATAATCGAGCTCGAGTCGAGTTCCGAGCTCGAGTCGAGTTCCGAGCTCGAGTTTGAGATCATGACCCAAGCTCGAGCTTGAAATCCAAAGCTTGACCGAGCTCGAGTTTTTGTAATCGAATCAAGTTCGAGCTTGACAGTATTCAACTCGACTCGACTCGTTTACACCCCTATTAATCCACCTCAAATCTAAATTCTATACTAAATTCAAATCCGAATCCAAACACACTTACAAACAAAACGACCATAACTTCATTACCATCATTTTTACACATGTATGATTGTGTTTTCACGCAGCAATTAAATGCATGAGCGTTCTAATGAATGGTCCAAATCACATATTTACTACATGATTGGTTTGTTTTCCTAAATGAGGCAACGTGACCACGTTCATACAATTTACAAAACGTACAATTATGTGAGGAAGAAAGTGATAACACTAAAAGCTAACATGTGCAATTGTTCATGATTGTTGGCTT